>JANSTU010000087.1:0-19673 GCA_027564075.1 Bolitophila hybrida
GTGTGCGGGGGGTGTGGGTGTTTGTGTAAATTACGTATATTTGTGTTTGAGTAAAAATAAAGAGCGCCCTTGCTCGCAAAACCCGGAGTAGGGGGAGGGGGTGTGTGGTGGGTTGAAGGGAAGGGGTGAGGGGGTGGGGGTTTGGTGATGGGTGTGTGGGTTGGGTTGTGTGTACGGGCGTGTAGTTTGTTTTTTTTTAACTTTAAATTGCCACCACGAGTAAAGTATAATTTACGGCGGTTTTCAGCAACTTTTTACCTTTAATAATTGCACGTCATGTTTTTTTAAACCCTCTAATGACCCCTTTTATACGTACAAATACCAAAAATGAATGCCCCTATCTACCTTAAAGATATTCCGATTTTTTTATTTTATTTTTTGGTTATAGGTATTAAAATTACCTATCGATTGATATATTTCTACCCCCTCTAGCCCTTTTAAATTGGATTATTCTGATATTTTGATCAAACTTTAAAGCCTCTGAAAAGGGTGATAGGGGGGTGACCGCCAAAAAAAAAATGATCAGGGGGAAAAATAGAACATTTTGTTGTTGTTTTTTTTTTTGTCTCTTACGCCCATAAAGTGCATTTTTGCCACATATGACTTTACGTTGCATTTCGCTCTCCCATAAAATGTACGCATTGCATGAATGAAAAACTTCGTTAAGTGGTTAGTTATGATTCTAATCCGACTATTTAGCCAACAGATGGCGCACCGCAATGTCAGGAGATGCATTTAATGACACTTCTAAAAATGAGTCACTCTGTTAAATATTTCAATATCAAAGCAAAAGACAATAAAATACAAAAAAAAAAAAAAAATTAACAAATTCGCTGGTCGAAATCTAATAAAATGAATCGTTTATTTGGTAAAGCAAAGCCGAAGGAGCCATTGCCCAGTATCAATGATTGCATTACTGGCGTAAGTATAGATGCTGTTTTCAGGGAGGAATTCTCAGAGTTCGACACCACCACCCAAGAGATTTGTTGACATGTTTTCTTCTTCTTGTAGATTGACACCCGTGCCGAGGCAATCGAACAAAAGATCGCCAAGCTTGATGCCGAGCTGCGTAAGTACAAAGACCAAATGGCAAAAATGCGAGAAGGTCCCTCCAAGAATGCCGTCAAAGCTAAAGCTATGCGAGTTCTTAAACAGAAAAAACAATACGAACAGCAAGTAGACGGTCTGCGGGCTCAGTCTTTTAACATGGAACAGGCCAACTATGCGGCCCAGAGTCTCAAAGATACACATGCAACGGTTTCGGCTATGAAGGATGGTGTGTCACAGATGAAAAAGGAATTCAAGAAAATCAACATTGATCACATCGAAGATATTCAAGATGATATGGCCGATATGCTGGAACAGGCTGATGAGGTACAGGAGGCTATGGGACGCAGTTATGGTATGCCTGAGATTGACGACGACGAACTTGCTGCAGAGCTGGATGCGCTTGGCGATGATTTTGCCCTGGACGATGATACAAGCTATTTGGATGACGTTGTTAAAGCTCCAGCCGCACCAGATCGTGAACCCGGAGCAGAAAGTATCCGAAACAAAGATGGTATTTTGGTGGACGAGTTTGGATTACCGCAGATTCCAACTTCTTTGAAATCAACTTAAATTAGCAAAATTGGACTGTAGCGGATACATTTTTTATTTACTCAATTTCTGTGAATTTTTAATTAAAAATAGTTGTAAGGATCAACAACATTGATACTTAATCTTGTAAAATGAAATGCTTCTGCTAATTAAATTTAATAAAAACTGATTTTGCACAGATTACTACAAGACAAATAATAATTTGTTGGAAATTAATTATATTTTTTATTATAAAATAATTTCTCAATTTAATAGCTTAAAACATATTTTCTTAAAAAAAATACTTGTGGAAAAAAATTATCCAAAATGAAAATTTTAACAGATTATAAATGACTACCGGAATAGGAATAATAATTCAGTGGTAGAAGGGTGTTGCAAATGCTATAAATGGCATTATAATGAGTATGGCTTTCGAATTTCGATTAATGAGTCGAATTTATTAGGGAGTTTTCGACTTTCGTCGATGTAAACATTTATTATTTTTTAATAACAGTGTTTTTCAAGTTGGGGTGGGGGACGGCAAAAGACTCGTCGTCCCAATCATGCTTTTGTTGTGTTCGTTGAGAAGGTGTTCATGCTTCCGACTCAGCTGGCGCAGGTGTGGCGCTCTCTGCGGCAGCAGCTGCTTTCTTGGCTTTGCTCTTTCCCTTGGCACTCTTGCTCGGCTTCAAATCAGCAACAACCAATTCCTGAATTATAAATAAATTTTCAATTAGTTATTGTTATTAATTATTGTTATATAATTTTAAATAATTTAAACAATAAAATATATGTAAGTCATCCTTAATGTGAAACGATAAAATTCGCCTCGATATAGTTTAAAAATGACTCTTTTATATTGCAAGATCTGAGACTACGCATTTAGAGTACCATGTGCAGGCACTTTGTCTTGCCAATGTGCTATTTGATACTTTTTAATAAGTCTCACCTTAAGTTCAGCATCCGTGATGCTGTGCTCACTCTCAAACTGTTCGGTCTGGAATGGTAATCCTGTTACCAAGTTACTGCCGTTGGGCATCAGCAAAACGGTGTATTTAAATTGAGCAACAACTTCACCTAAGAACAATAACAAAAAATAAAAATTAATGAAATCAATTTTAAAATATGAATGAATAAAAAACATACTTGGCTTCTCATACAACACCTGGAAAGGTTCGATCATCTTGTGTGAGACACACTCAACGACTCCCATGCGAGCCTTGGTCTCCTCCTCAAAATGCCTCAAGTTGAACGGCATGTTTCCGTGCTTGTTCTTGATTTCGGTTAAGAGTGCTCGGGAAGCCTTTAATTTCAGTTGGTAGTTTTCCTCTGTCTTTTTGTAGATCGACACTTTGGTGTCCTTCTCTCGTCCCTGATAAATAAAAAAAAAGAAAAAATTATAAATAGAATTAATTTTCCAATAGATTTCTAATGATCTCTCTTGTTTTTTGGTCAGGTAATTATTTTGTTAAATTCATCAGAATCCGAAGATCCTTCTACGCGCGCTTTTTTCATCATAAAAATTATATAATTTAAGGAATAATATAGACAAATATATACTTACAATGCCTTCACCACTGCTGACCAGAACATCGATGGCGTACACTTCATGCAACTCAAAGTCAACCTTCTCATGCTCCTTGCGTTGAGCCTCATTCGGGTTCTGGATGATGGTCTTTTCACCGTCAATCTTTCCCTGTTTCAGTTGATGACTGAGCATACCTTCGATTGGCTTGCACTTGTATGCCTCGGCAACCTTCTGCACGGTCTCACTGACAGCGTTATTCTACAATTAAAAATCTACATAAAAACGTTGTAGTTTTGCATTCTGGATTAAATTTGAGGAAATAGTGTTTTTGGTCAGAAATCAAATAGATTTAATAAATTCAGCAGAATCTTAAAAAGATCCTTCTACGCGCGCTGTTTTCATCATAGATAAAAAAAAGAAATATAAATAAACACTCTGGTAATTATACTTACACCAGAGCCTGGCTTCAATAGTCGAAGGGCAGCTTGGGCAGCCCAGTATGCGGCCAGCACAGTGTCGGCCTTGCGTCCGGTCACCTTTTGGGTGGCATCGGTACGGGCAACAACGGTGTGAGCAGCAACGGCAATGAATCCATCAATGTGGGCTCCAAGGTCGCTGCAAAATTGAAATAAAATATATTAAAAACCAGTTTAAAATTAAAACATCGTATAAGATCAAGGTTAGCTAGTAAAGCGAATTGTCCGAATGGCTTCGAAGAAAATCAAATATAGAAAATTCAGATCGTCTGCTTAAAAAGTACAACGAAACCGGAATCAAATGTTCTGGCAAGGTGTCTGGACGTAATGTATTTTAGACAACATTAACGTAATTTTCCGTGCGGAATATAAGTTGAAAAACGCACGAAATTGAATATATGATAAATTTCAATATCAACAATTTTCACGTTTTAGAAAACTGCAGTTTTATTGTTGAAACTTGTGATCAGAACTGATCTTGCATGGTGTCTGGACGCAGCGTTTTTAAGACAACGTTGACGTAATTTTCCGTGCGAAATTCTTTATTTTAAAAGGTTTTTTTTTTATTTTGTTTGACTGGTTTTTTATACGAAAATTCAATTAAATTAGAAAGAAACGTTAAAATAGTAAAACCGGGAATTCAATGTTTTTCTTGCATGGTGTCTGGACGTAATGTTTTCAAGACAACATTAACGTAATTTTCCTTGCGAAATTGAAAATTCTTGCAATTTATTTTAACTTACATTTTAACAACATCACCTTCCTTCAGTACGTAGTCCACGTCATTCTTGCATGGCGAAAAGTGACAGATGCAGTTGTTCACCGATAAACAGGTGGGGAATGCAATACCCTTCTTGAGGTCCTTCTCCTTCTTAAACACCTGAAATTTCAATCAAAATGTTCACACATCTAATTAAATGATTTTAGAATTTGTTCAAGTTCGCGTGTGGTTATTTTGATTCTTTCTCAGCTCTCATAATCTTTGGATCTCTGGGCAACTCGACAACCCGTTAACTTTGTTGCAAATGCCCTGAAAAGGGCAAAAACTTCAAAGTCACAGGTCATCTTATAACTCCCTCAAGTTGTGATTTGTCATCATGGAAAGAATATTTGTTGTGTAGTGTGCGATTAAAGCTACATATTATTCCAGCAATGCGGTTTATGTATATAGTTAAAAATAATACAAGAATACATACCTTTCCGGTTTCCTCCAGAAGCAAATTGTCACCTTTATCACAGAGTGCTTTAACCGACAGACCAACGGCAACGGATTCCAACAGGGTCTTAAGCGTACCTGCGACGTAAATATGAATGTTACAAATTTTTTAAGGTTATGTTCACCAATAATTAACGAAACGCACGAGTACAATAATTGTTTCATGCATTTGAAATAATAACCGAATGCTGAATGTGATTACAAATCAATTACATACCGGTGCAGAATCGATTCGTATCGAATTACACCAATAAAATGCAAATCGAACGAAATAGGCCGCGTGGCCTCTTAATGCGCATCGCCGTAGGGAAACTTACGGTTAACAATTTCACCGGCCAATTTGTATTTTGTCACCACCAAATCCTCGGCGATGGTCTTCTCCTCGATTTCCTTATCGTCAGCCATTGTATTGGTTGTTAAAAAATATATATAAAACTCAATAAATCTCCGTAATTTACGGACAAGAAGCTACGTTCTGCGACGCGGCAGGAGAAAGGCAAATGTAAAATGGAAATATGGCGACGTGCGCGACGATATTTGGTGATTTTCCAGTTTAGTTTTCGGCTCAGAGTGTAGTTGTCGCCAGTATCGGAAAGATACTCTTTCGCGAGAAGTGTCGCCTCTAGAGGACATTTTTAAAACTTTTATTTCATTTTTAGGCCAAATCGAGATAGTACACGCGAAAATAGAATATTAGAATATAAAAATAAGAACAAGTTGTAAGATTCCAAAAATGTATAATAATGTAATTGTGTATAGATTGATATCATGTTACAGTTACAGATATCATGAAACTTTTGTATAAAGCTTGAGTATAAGCTTCTAAGAGGATTCTCAGACCATAATAATTAATATATGCATTTTATTAATCCGACAAAATGTCTGTTTTATATAAATTAATTTAAAATCAACAAACAGTCAACCATAGTCATAGCTGAGTGGATGAACGCATTGTCTGGCTTATGGAAGGTCGCCGGTTCCAGCCCGGCCCGGCAGACCGATGTGTTTTTCGAATTAAGCACTTTAAATCATAAATCCGGTGTGCGGCATCGCACACTGGCCCTATATCCCACAATCCAATGAGAGATTTTATTACGGTTTTTACCTCGGTTTCTACGTTATTAATTAATAAATCAATGAAAACTGCTCTGTTTTGCTTAGTTACACACAAGTTGGAATTTATGTTAATGAGTCGTTAATGTATAGTCTAAGTTGGAAGATGTTCTTTATGAAATCCCGAGCGAAATATCATGTTGTGGTTCTCGTTGTGTTTAGTCTGTTCTAGTACCAAGTTAAAGTCTTAAAATAAATATATTCTTCATGTACAAAGAGCACGCAAAACGCAGCAAACTTTACTATGGATCGTGCTCTCGAAAGCAGAGCAGAAACTGAAGTTTATCTTATATTTTAAATTGTTTGTGAATATGTGTGTACATTGAATGTCATTTTTTACTCTACATTTTGGGCTTGTTTAAAAAAAAGCTTAACAGCGTTTCGTGTTTTTAAAAGTAATACTAAAACACAACTCAACGTTTCAGGTGCGCTGGGTAGCGATTCTGTGCATATTTGTTGTTGTTGACTATTTCGACCGTTGAAAAGTGTGTGGTTACCCGGAGAATATCATTAATTACTAATTATTAAATATAAAGATAAATACATTGTTATACTTATTGCGATATTCTTTATTAGATTTAACTATTAGAACACACACTTTATTTAATAGGTCATATTTTCATAACCAATGTACTATTTACAAATACAGACATAACCGAATCATTGTTTCGCTGGCGGTGCTTCCAGAGATTTGTTTACAAAGTCCTGGGTTTTTTTGGCGAATTTTCCAAGATAGCACGGAAACATATGAATGAAATTAACGGTGTTCTTAACGCCATTATTGTAGTAGTGCTTCACCAGAAAACACACCTCACCGGAGGAGGGCAGAAGTGGAATCTACAATATATTTATATGTTACTATATAATTTTGTAATATTAACTATATTTCTGTGAATTTACCTCAACTGGGATTTTGTTGGTCAATGACTTGAGATGTGGTTGTGCCTCCCGGCTGATCTGCTCGTACAGTTTTGCAGTGTCTTTGCTGCTACCCCACACATTAAATTCACGAGTCCAGTAGACTGCGGAGACTGCAATTCCTGACTTGATGGCCGTGCTGCGAATAAATAAATCATATATAATCAAAACTATATAAAGCACATCATAAAACACTTGTTATATAAACTTTGTGTATATGTCAATGCATTTGAAGCGTTTTTACATGTATTTGATACCAAAAGTTACTTACCTAATGATTGCCATTTTTGAGATTTTGTAAATGGAATTTGATGATTTATGGCAGACTAGCCAGATTGTTGGACAATTATCCGGATTTAGAGAAAACCAGAAAACAGAAATCTGTCAAAGTGTCAGACTAATCTAAATTTGCTCAACCCAACCTCAAACGATGGGTTGTCAAATTTAGGTTCAGCGGCTGCATAGCACAGAACTATAAAACTATGTGGATCATATTCTTTTTCTAAACATTTTAAATCATTACTTTAATCTGAATTATATATAAATGCGACAATCAAATCGTCAACGAATACAATTACTGATTTGCTTTCGGATGTCTTAATACTTATTGAATATAAGTTTTCTATTATTATCATTATACATCAACATACGAACAGAGTCTAATTAATAGACATATCAGTAACACAATAATTGGTTAATAGTTTATTGTATGATATGTATTTCTAACCTTAAAAAAATACTTCAACCAGCTCAGTTTGGTTATGGCATTCGAATCGTTAAGTTTTACCAACAGATGACATTACGATAGTGAAGGTTGTTTTTCGCTCTCCCATAGAAAAATGTAAACTCGACTGACTCGACTGACTCGATGATCCTGTGACAATTTATAGCGTACACCACTAAACAACTTTGTTCAAGGCGCCTGCGGAGATTTACAGCCAACGGCATATTTATCAATATGTTTCAATTAAAAAAAATATAGTTCAGATTTATTATTATATGTAAATAAATAAAATAATCCAACGGAAATATGACTGTTCTCACCAAATTAAAATTACCCCTTAAATCGATAGTTCAATCATAGCGTTTTTTTTAATTTAGATAAATATATAATATAAACAAAAAAATCATGTTCACTATTAATTATATGTTATTTAAATAAAAATATTATTATTAGAAAGCGTAATAAAGTAAAAAGTACCATTAAAATTATGAATGTTATAACATAATCGTACTACACACACGGCATGCACTGGATTCCAGTTCAGTGATCAAATTTTAGCGCAATCGCCATTCGTCTCCCACTTTGCGGCTACGAAACGTAGAGATAAAAAGTGACACATATATTTTGTTAGGTGTGGTTTTTAAGCTAGAAATCCTTTGAATTCATCCTAAACGTCCTAGAAACGCTGACCAAACAGCCCAAATACTTGGTAGAATGGCTGGACGCTTACCAGCTTGTGTAATAGACGTGGGAACCGGGTAAATATACATTTCAAAAGTGATGTCTTGCATATTGAATGGATGCTCTCTGTATGTGTGTGTGTTTGAGTTACTCCAATTCGCTTTATTCGTGATCCAGAAACTAATAAAATTGTATACAAAAAGATTTTTCATCTTTATTTGCCTGTAATTAGCTAATTATTTAAAAACATCTCTGACGCTGGATTATAATCGAAATTACGCCTATTGACCTTTTTTTGGTGTACAGGTAGATATGCACAAACGATTAGTCATGTTTTGTGAAAGAGTATACGGAATAAATTGTTTTGATTATTTCTATATATTTTTATTGTCATTTCAGATATACAAAATTGGGTTTTGCAGCCAACAAGGAACCCCAGTTTATAATACCGTCGGCCATTGCAATCAAAGAGTCAGCACGTATTGGTGACCAGAATACAAGACGCGTCACAAAAGGTGTCGAAGATTTGGATTTCTTTATTGGTGATGAAGCTTTCGATGCAACCGGTTATTCGGTTAAGTATCCCGTTCGACACGGTCTGGTCGAAGACTGGGATCTGATGGAACGCTTCCTGGAACAGTGTATATTTAAATATTTGCGTGCTGAACCAGAGGATCATCATTTTCTACTGACCGAACCGCCACTTAATACGCCCGAGAACAGAGAATACACGGCCGAGATTATGTTTGAAACATTCAATGTACCCGGTTTATATATTGCCGTGCAAGCTGTACTTGCGTTGGCTGCCAGTTGGGCATCACGTCCGGTCGAGGAGCGAACACTTACTGGAATTGTGGTCGACAGCGGTGATGGTGTTACGCACGTTATTCCGGTGGCTGAAGGTTATGTTATCGGTTCGTGCATAAAGCACATTCCAATTGCCGGACGTAATATTACGTCGTTCATTCAAAGTCTGTTGCGTGAACGTGAAGTAGGAATTCCGCCTGAGCAGAGCTTGGAGACGGCCAAAGCAATCAAGGAACGGTACAGTTACATTTGTCCAGATATTGCCAAAGAGTTCTCTAAATACGACTCAGACTGGGCCAAGTGTATGCGTCAGTATGAAGGTATTAATAATATTACAAAGCAACCATTCAAAGTAGACGTGGGCTACGAACGATTCTTGGGACCCGAGATTTTCTTCCATCCAGAATTCTCAAATCCTGATTTTACGACACCAATCAATGAGATCGTCGACAATGTCATTCAGAATTGTCCGATCGATGTGCGTCGGCCACTGTACAATAATATTGTGCTGAGCGGTGGTTCCACAATGTTCAAAGATTTCGGACGAAGGTTACAGCGTGACATTAAGCGTTCGGTAGACGCACGTTTGCGTATCAGCGAGAATCTGAGCGAAGGAAGAATAAAGGTTTGTACTATAATTGTACAAATAAAAGTGATTTCATGACTAAATATCCTTTTTCAGCCGAAACCCATTGATGTACAGGTTATTTCCCATCATATGCAACGTTATGCCGTATGGTTCGGTGGCAGCATGCTGGCATCAACAGTGAGTTATCAGAATAAATCTAATGTATACCAAATAATCAAAATAAACCCATTTTGCAGCCCGAATTCTATCAGGTGTGTCACACAAAAGCTGCATACGAAGAGTATGGACCGGGCATTTGTCGACACAATCCAGTGTTTGGCGCCATGACATAGTCAGCAATAAACCCAATGGCGTAACAATGGGCCCAGTCAACATTTTATATTTTGTTCAGTTTTTTTTCTGTACAACCATATACGGCATTTTCTTATACAATTTACGAATAGTGCATTTATTGTTGTTTTTTTCATCTGGCACTGTTTAGATAGTATAGGTTTATATTGTAACGATATACATATTCAATAATAAAAAGAAGGCATACGTACGTTAAGCGTATCGGTTACTCTTTATTAAGAAACACCACTTCTCAGTGAAATAGCAAGAAAAACAACTAGACTTTTACACGTGAAGTAATATATTTATTAAATATGATAATTGTTCAAATTACATTAGAATTTATATCAATCACGCACAAGCCATGGTGCAACATACGTTCGCATTCACAATACATTCACAATCAGATAAAAACATGTATGATTGTGTTTTTTTTTTCGTACTATTTAATACAATATTCATTTTAAACACCAAGAGAATTTAGTAATGTTAAATAACGAATGATCAATAGCTCAAATTTTTTGTCTTGCATTTAGGTTAAGTAATCATTGGCCGCATCATCGGTACTATCGCTCTCGTTCTCATCAACGTCTCCGTCATCCAGTCGCTCTGCTTCTCGTATATTATTAAGGAACTCTCGCATCGCGTCTACAATTGAATTCATAGAGTTTCGTAGATCAACAAACGTTTGTAGGGTACCAGCAGGACCAGCTGTACGCACAATTCCACGATGCATAAAACGATAGAATCGTTAGCATATATGGTGTGAATTATTTTGTTAGTGTATTTAGATTATGGACTAGAATGACTTACGTTCAACAGGTCGATCTAATGGTATATTAATATCAATAGCATTGGCTCGTTGTTCCAAAACGGCAACGGCAGCAGCGGCACGGGGTAACATGACATCATTCATATTAAAGTTTGGCATCAGTGACTGGAAAAACATAGAGAATGGTGAAGCGTCCATCAGACGTCGGGAGGCCGATGACATATTGGGTCGTGTATAGATATTAATCGAGTCCAGTGGTGGCAGAGGATCGTACATTAGAATAGGTTCGGTGTCTTTGTTGATGAATGGAGCCAATGGTACTTTTTCTTTGAAATCAGCCAGAATAATGTGTCGTAGAATTGGTTTTGGAGGTGTCTTATAGCTAGAGAATAAAATCTTTAGAAAACATACGTTTATAGCATTGATATTCCTACCGTGTACTTCTCTTTGTACTGTACTCATTGATCAGTTCATCCTTGGCATCAACTTTGTCTAGAACAATGTTCACGTTTCGTTCAAGCCATGGTAGGATTTCGGTATCACGCCAGACAATCTTTGATCGGCACACATACAACGAGGTCAACTGTTGCAAAGCTGGTGATTGACTGAAACAGAAGAAAATATTGAATTAACATTTCCAAATTTCTATATCAAAGAATTACTTGTTATAAGCTTGTGGTCCAAAATAACTGTGCGAATTAACTCTGGAATCAACGTGTACGGACAATTCATCGAGTAGTGGCTTCAGGACACCCGGAAACATTGTCAATGCATACTGTAATGCAACATCTGCCAGCGTTGTATTGCCCGACGCAGCATGATGGTAGAATAATGCCAGTGCATAGGAGTACGCCATATTTGGCAACTGTGACAGATTGTTTGTACTCTCCCATTCATTATACAATTGAATCAACCACTCGTACTGCTTGGAACGCAATGCATAGTAATCCAGTATCAGTATCATGGCCAGTGGATCGTTCTCGGGATCAAAAGATAAAATAAGCTTTGCCAATTCTAGTGCTGTACGAGAACAGGCTCTTCCCTCCAGATACTGTGAATGTTTAAACAAAACTATGAATAGCGAACGATTCTCTTGACGACGATAGTCGAGGCGACAATTGCCAGCTGTCATGCTGAACATTGAATGAAAGCAAGACTCCAATGATAGAATGGCATGTTCGATGAGCTCAGAAGCCATTGCATGATCTTCGGACATTTTGCACAGTTCACTCAACTGTATGAGCGAGTCCACGTGATATGGCTGCTGATTGATGACCTGAATGATATTATCCGAGTCCATGCTCTCGACAGCCTTCAAGAATTTTTCCTGTAGCAAGCGATACGATGAGTTATGCTCAAACGTGAACCAGACCAGGTTTCGTGATAGATTTCGAACGTGATCTTCGGTATCGGGAATCTGTTCTACTGACATGAAAATACCGGTTTTGGTGACCGGTGGCCAGTTCTCCTTGGGTGTTACTAACCATGTTGATTTCATCAATCGTGAACCTCTAAAGTTGCGACGCTTGCTCCTAAACAAAATATGTGTGTGTCATATTAGGGAGAATGTTTCTTTCATAGGAGGATACTCACTGTTCAGCCTGAACTACCTTACTGCCAAACATACGCTTCATCTCGTACGATGGATTCAGATTCTTGTGCTGTACGGAAAGCAGAGCCTTAATGACCGAACTGGTTGTTGATTCGGCTACCGTTGCAATTGTGCGTGTTTCACCAAACATTTTGTCCACCTCACGAACGGTACGCGCAATTTCATCAATCTAGAACAGATGTACACATCCATATTAGTCATATTATAGATAGAAATTATTAAATTATATGTACGTCTGCATTGTCTTCACTGCTTCGCTGCTGGGACGACTGTTTGCCGGCTCCACCCTTCTTCTTACGCTTCTTCTTCTTCTTTTTGGACTGTTCAACAGGGTGTGGAGTAGTTGTAGATGCATGCTCTGTCTCGTTGTCATCCTCCTTGACTTCACTTTCAGAAAAAGACTGCTCGTTTAGCTATAAAAGAAACCAAAAATTCCCAATCAAATGTTTGTTTTGACGTTGCTGTGTAAACGCCCCACAATCACACAAAATATTGACAAAATTATACTGCGACTCAAGACGAAGGCCCCGGAAAAAAAACATGTACTCACCATGGCATATCGATTGATGTTGATCTGTTTCTTCTTTGCTCCGGTGCCCACATCATTCTCGATGTCAGAGTATGGTTCCTCATCGTCCGGATGCAATTCCAATTCATTCTCACCGTGTAATTTCTTTAGCACACGCGACGACATGTTGATCTTACACACAAATAAATACCAATACCAACACCGAAAACTGAACTTTTTGCGAATTTAGTTGTAGCGTTGTATGCCAGAGATCGTTTTAAACAAATTGGCTTTTTATGAAGGTTGAGTACCAATTGTGGTCGGCATGCTTCAAACAAGATTATCTTTGATGATTCTGATAACAAAATTGCAAAATGTTCGAACAAGACCCGTGAAAAATGGCGTTTGTGATTGAAGTGTCTTTTTCTATTTGTATGTGTGAGTTTGACACGCGAATTATTTGACATTCGTGTGTTTATGCGGTATTGCGTTATAGTTGCACGGTGTTGCCAGAGTAATAAATTAAATGCTGTCAATTGTTTTCCAATACTGTACGTCATCTAGCTCGAACCTCCGGTAATATCTTGTTTCACATACGGACGTCATAACAAACATAAACCGTTAGCCCTGGATTTGATAGAAAAATGTATCACATATAAAATATGGTACAAATCGTATGGGATTTAAAAAAAAACTTTTCTATCAGTTTGGTAAGTTTGCTGTCAGTTTAATTCAGTTTGTCCGTCATCATTTTATTAATACAATACTAATATTAATATAACAAAACAATATAAGATATAACAATTAATAAATTTATAATTTTACTTTTAGAGAAACTGGGACCCAAAAAAAAAACAGTAAATTCTAAATAGAATAAGGATTAGCAAAATGACGTCCGAATACCTAAAAACAACATCAGAACTATCGGAGAAGAACAAGAAATACGACCGGCAATTAAGGTATTGTGCATATATTTGTTTATAGGTAACATTATAATATAATTAACATAATTTACAGACTTTGGGGAGAGCACGGTCAAAAGAATCTGGAACGAAGCAGTGTCTGTCTGGTGAACGCAACCGCTCTGGGCACTGAGATACTTAAGGGCATCGTTTTGCCAGGTATACGTCGATTCGTTATCGTTGACCATGGCATCGTGACAGAGGAAGATATCGGATGCAAGTATGTCTTTATTGTACATCATTGGAAGCGAGAATATAGTTAATTATGTCTTTTGTTTAGCTTTTTCCTAGAGCCTTCTCATGTAGGACTGTCACGAGCAAAATGCACCATGGAATTACTGCTTGAACTGAATCCAGATGTAAGCGGAGACTATGTAGACGAGAGCATGGATACGATTCTTCAAGAAAATCCAGTGTTCTTTGATCCGTTCCATGTGATTGTGGCAACCGCTTTGACTGAGAAACAAATTATTGCTTTGTCCGAGCGTACGTGGAAAGGGCAGATACCGTTTATTTTCTGTCGTTCGGTGGGCTTTGTTGCAACGGCCCGTATTCAAGTACACGAGAGCTGTGTGTGTGAAGCCCATCCGGATAATAGTCCACCAGATCTACGTCTAGCTAAGCCTTTTCCGAGTTTGCTGGCTCATCTGGAGTCCGCGGAACTTTCGCACAAAGTACCATGGTTGGTGGTGCTTTACAAGTATCTGCAGAAGTGGCGTTTAGAAAACGGTGATCGGTTACCTGAAAACTATAAAGAAAAGTCAGCGTTACGTGAATTAATACGATCTGGTATGACCAAGGATGAGGAAAACTACGAGGAGGCCATTAAAGCGGTGAACACGTGCTTTGGTGGTGGAAAACCAAATGCTCATCTGATTGCACTGTTTCAAGATCCCAAATGTGATAATCTGGGCGAAAATGTAAGTTACCAATAGCAAATCTTCTAAATCCTTTAATCTAATTATATTTTCAGGCAAAGACATTCTGGATAATGATTCGAGCTATCAGGGAATTCGTCCAGACCGATGGTAATGGTTGGTTGCCCGTTACCGGTGTCGTGCCGGACATGACAGCGGATACAAGTAGCTATATTGCACTGCAGAACATCTACCGTGGTCAGGCACAACGTGATGTCGAAGCTGTATTTCGTATTGTTCAGCAATTGCTGCGCGATACTGATGTACCAATCGAGACAATATCAAAGAAATCAGTTGCACATTTCTGTCGTGAAGCTGCCACTCTCTCGATGATGCGTGGCACGAAGATTGCTGATGAGTACGAGCGATCCACTAAGATGCACGCAACAATTGGTACTGAACTAGAGTCACCGCAGTCCTTAATGGCACATTACGTTGCTTTGCGTGCTTTTGATCGATTCCAAGAGGAGCACGGAAGTATGCCCGGTGAAATTCACGTGGAAGCGGACACGGCACGAATCAAGGCGATTGCAAATCGATTGGTTTCCGAATGGTCGTTGAGTACACCGCTCAGTGATGATTTGGCCCATGAACTGTGCCGTTACGGTGGTAGTGAACTCCATAGTGTCTCTGCCTTTATGGGTGGATGTGTGGCACAGGAAATTATCAAGCTGCTGACCAATCAGTATCGCATAATGAACAATACCTTTGTGTACAATGCAGCCACGGCTGAAACAGCAGTATTTGAATTGTAATCACGATCTTTAAATATAAATTCTCATCAATCTCGTACAATTTTCTTTCGCTCACTTTCAAGTCATTCCGTATTCTATGTTCCAGAAGTGAGTGAATTGATATAGAATACTTTATTAATCATTAGGTTTTATGTATAATAATATCGACAACAAGATAATATATAGTTTAAAAAATACATAGTTAATCTACATATAACTTCCAATGCAATTGCATAAATAATTTCGTTCATCGAAGTGTGTGTGTGTGCCTTAGATGTTGCCCTTGCCGCGTCTCTGATTCCGTGCATACTCTCCAAACATTCTCGTTCCATTCTTTTTTTTTAATCTATGCAATTGATCGTTTTCCAATAAAAATCGTTTTCGAAATGATCAAAATTATAGGACCCAAAATAAATAATTAGAATATTGGGACTATTTTGATTCCATGTTGAAGATGGAGACATAATATATATATATAGACCACACACTTATGGGTTCACGTTTGAAGGAGGGAATGTAGTCTGGAGTGGGAAGTTAAAAATTAGTTTGACCAGCAAATGATGCCAATGATAATGGCCAAAACAGCGGCCAGAATTAGAGCGATAATTAGTTTCTTCTTGCGCAGCTTGTTCTGATAGTGACTAGCCTTGCGCAACTGATCTGTGCCCTCAGAAACAAATACGCTGGTCTGTTCGACGGATGATTCTATCGAGTCAACTGTTAGTCCCTGTTCGTAGACAAGGGCGCCTAGCTTTTTATAGATTTCATTAACGCCAACAATGTTTTCCTAAAAAAAATAAATCGAAATTAAAAAAAAACATAAACTAAGGATTTTTTAAAAAAACTAACCTCAAGCTCTCGAATGGAACGCTCTTGCTCCTCCAGTGCCTGCAGATCGATATCTTCCTGTTGGATCTGTACCTGTGTCTGAGAGCCAGCACGACTGTTGACAAAGTTATCTTCAAACGGTGTGGTTCGACTGTTATACGAAGTCTTCTGTGAGCTCTTATTCGATCCCGGTGGTTTGGTGATTTTGTAGTTATTTGCTTGTGCCTCTCGGAATGCAACCTTTTCGATTTCGACTGTTTTACGCTGCACTGCCTGTAAAATTGATAATTAATTAGCTTCATATTTTACCAAATTTGAGGATAACATACCTGGAAGGCTGTCAGTGATGCGGTAAAGTCATCGACAAGACGCTCACGTTGGATCTTCAAGTGTCGGTCCTTACTGTTCACTAGATCCTTTAGAAGACTGTCCGTGTCCTTGATCAACTGCTGTGTATATGATCGAAGTTGTTGTCTACAATTGATAACAAAAGTTTAATAACAAGATATTCTCAATGAAATTGCGTGCACTTACAATTGTGGTTTAAGATCTGAGTTTTCTTGACCTGTTCCAAACTGGTTGACCAGTCGATTCATCTTGGATACTAAAGAATGTTAAGAAATCAACATTAGCTAGGATTTTTTTAAATAAAACAACTAGTATTTTACCATTTTGATGGATTTTCTGGATGCTGACCGCAATGGTCTGGGAGAGCTTCTGGAACGACTGCTCCTTGGTGCTGTCGTTGTCGTCACCCATGATGATAGTTTTTCGCAGATTGCTACCAAGTAAAAATGTATTATTGTTATTATATTTTTATAGTTAAAAATCAATCATTATCTCATTGAAAACAAAACGTTCATAATATAAATACAATGGCTGAGACTAGCGGAGAGAAAAAACTAACGGAAATTGTTCGAACGACGCTTGAACGATCCGGAGAGCTGGCCCGACTGAATGCAACCATTCAAGCAAAGGTACTGGAAATCGTACGTGACGGCAATAAAGGTGCCCTGATCAAGGTTAATCCAAAGAATCGTAATTCAGCAACTACACTTTGCAACGACCTGATAATGGAGTACTTTCATTGGTATGGCTACCAATTCACATTGGACATGTTCTCAAAGGAGGCAGACTGCTGTGAAGAATGTCCGAATAGGCAACGACTAGAGGATAATGTTGGTGATGAGTACGATAAGGATTTGCCGGTGTTGATGTCTATAATCATCGATACCATGAATACAAACAAATAAAAAATATTAATTTAAAACTGTGTAAACAATAAAGAAAAAATGTTTTTTTTCGAATGCCAATCAAAACACCTGCACGTCACAAAGAACACCAATCATAGCGTAGACACTTTCAAATTCATATACTTATCTCTCCATGGAAATATATAGTAATTAAATTGTACAAATTGAATGATTCATCGTAGTGCACAAATGGCAAGATCGAGAATATCTTTTTTTATATATTATAATCCACCCTCGATTTTTTGAGTGTATGCGCATGAGAAACACTGCAAGGTAGTGCGTACGCACTATTTGATTTGACAATAATTACCTGATTGTATAAATGTACGCGAAAGCTGCTAGCTATAGATGATAATGATGTTTCTGTGGTCCGAATGCTAATTAATTTTTTGCATTTTCCTATTTTTACAGACTGGAACAACAATAATAAACGTAGGCGCTGGTAAAACTCTTCCAATTTTGCGAAAGCCAATTGGATTTTACTTTGTGTACGTATGGGTAGGTGCTCGTTGTATATGTATGTTTCAGTTGTCATTTATGACGTTTCAGTGTATAGTAGTGTGCGTGTAGATTGTATGGAATGTGTATGTGTGCGTTTGTACAGTGCAGTGCGCAGTTTGATAAATAATATATTTTTGTTCAGTGGTTTGGTGACAATGACGTCAGTGCGACACAGCTTATTTGTATTAATAGCACTGTGTATGTTTTTTAATGACGCATTCGCACTAATATCTACTTTCTAGAAATCGACAGCAACTTTTTTGTATTTTGTAATTTTCTGTTGGTGTATATTTGAGCTCAAAAATGTACGGCCTTATGTTTTGCTCGGTTTTTTTGTTTTGTCATGAAATCCCAATAATGAATAATTACAACAGAATAAGTTCTAAATATAGAATAAAATAGAATAGTTTTGTAATACAAAGTTGAAAATGTATTTCCACTGCAGACTGTATTATCTCATTGGATCCTGTAATCCATTGTGGGACATAGGGCCAGTGTGCGATGTTTCTGAAATATTAAAAATGCAAGCACATATATTGAAATATATATAAATAATACTAATATAAACAAATTACAATTACATACTAGAAATATATACGCGAATTATAAAAAAAATACTGTCTATTGTCCTTTAAATAACCTAATTCTTTGCTTTTTTCCTTGCAATATTAATACAGTCTAAAGTGTAGTATGTATTGAGTAATAATTGCTTTAATTCATTCATTTAATTTCAAATCCGATGATTTCTTATCACATCTGTCTCCATCATATGCCAATTTACAGACCCAAAAACTTCGTCTTTTAGATTTTCTAATATTGTCCTAGTTTTTTTTTCTGCTAAAATGTATACAGCATTGTCATCAAGTTTGGAATATTTTCTAAAATAACGGTAAATATATTTTTCATCAAAATGTTTGAAACATAGCCTGGAAGATGAAGACGGAACAAACAAATGTTTTCCGACCGCAGAAAACCACTTTTCTATTCCATATTTTTTTTTGATACGCCAATGGAATTTCATAAATTGAGGTTAAATATATAAAAAAATGCAATATTTATACTCACGAGAAAAATAAAAAATCAAATTTAATTAACTAACAACTCAAACTGCGTAAGAGATTATCTTACGAAAGAGTTGATATGATCCGTATACATTTTAAGAGACGACGTCTCTGTGCTGTCTCGACTAGATGCTGATATATTTTTTTAGCGTCTACAGACGGCACCATAAAGGCAAGAAAATAATCGCAGATTTGGAATCTAGCTTGCTCATGAACAAAATAAAAGTTAAAGCAAATATAAAAATTAACATTTAAAAAAAATAGCTATATACTTGTTGAACTTTTTTAAATTCAATTGAAAAACCGCTGATTTGAAAATCTTCTCCAATTTCGGTACGTGAGCAATGAAGAGAAAAAGAGTGTTTTTATATTCTCCTTTAAAGTATCCTCGAGGAATTTTGTGTTTGGGGGTTAACGAAGGGTATCCCTTATTACCCATTTACCCTGTTGAATTTATATATGTTAATATATTATAATTAATCATTTTTTCTTTGAATTATATAATGTCATATGTAAATTATTATGTACGATTTTATATAATCACTTTTCAATAAACCATCAAACA
>JANSTU010000098.1:0-19672 GCA_027564075.1 Bolitophila hybrida
ACGATCCCGAATTGAAAGCGATTCTACATTCACAAGGTCAAACTAATTCGTTAATAATTAAATTAGTTTCTATTCCAAAATCGTCCAATAGGATATACTGCGACACTGCCAACGATCGGATCCGTCCATTTATTCCTATGAAGTTTCGAAAAGAGGTGATTGCGAAGATTCACGCAGTATGTCATCCGGGTATAAAGGGCACATCTGAGTTGGTGCGCTCACGATTTTTTTGGCCAGGTTCCGGCAAGGACTGCGCCCAATACGTGAGGAACTGCATATCATGTCAACGTGCAAAGGTACATAGACATAACAAAACTCGCGTATCGAATTTTGTGTTAACTGACCTGCTTGCTCATATAAATGTGGACATAGTGGGTCCTATGCCTGTGTCCAGAGATAACCGCTACAGCCTAACTGTAATCGACCGGTTTACTCGATGGCCGGAGGCCATACCTATTCCGGACATTTCGGCAGCCACTGTCGCTCGGAATCTCATATCTGGATGGGTAGCGCGTTTCAGCGTCTTTATAAACATCACCACGGACATGGGCAGATAGTTCGAGTCAACGGTTTTTTGGGAACTATCTGAAACCCCAGGCGTCACCCACCTCAAAACTACGCCATACCACCCACAAGCAAACGTCCTCATTGAAAGGTTCCATCGGACATTAAAATCTTCGATCATGTGTCATCAAACTTCCGATTGGTGTGACCTCCTGCCCATTATTATGCTGGCAGACAGCAGAGCGACACCATCAGAAATGGTTTTAGGAACTACACTGCGTTTACCGGGAGAATTCTTTGGCTAAAATAGTAATAAAGTCAGCGAGTCAGAATTCATAAAAGATTTTCAAAGGAACATGTCAAAGCTTATTGAGCCGCCACAGACTATCCATCACGACAGCCGAGCTTCTTTCGTACAAACAAGCTTAGACACGGCTGTTTGTTCGCGTAGACGCCGTAAAAAAAACTCTGCAATCACCTTACAATGGACCTTTAAAATTGTTAATCAGGATCAGATCAGAATTTGATAAATATTTTGTTGTAAATTTAGGAACCCGGACATCTAAGATCTCAATCGACCGTTTAAAATCTCCGTTTATTGAAGAGGCCGGTATGAAAATCAAAAAAGACCTCATTTCACCGCCCGATGTTCCGCCGGAGCCGGTCGTAGCAACCAGATCGGGCCGAATCATAAAATCCCCAGTGCGTTTTCACTATGAGGGGGAATACTGTGGACCACTCTGTAACAATATGAGTTATCCAGTTATTCACCAACACAATAGAGAAATAATCTTATTTACACTTACTTTCACATCATGAAGTTATATACAATTATACACAAAGTAAACACATATGTACGTTAATGTAAATGATCGGTTGATGATTTATTGAAATAAATTTAATCGTCATTCATTCCGCCGCCATTACCTTATTTACATAATGAAGAACTTTGTACATCAAAATTAGTTTTAAAATATTATTTATAAAGTTTTCTGTTCTGCGTTAATGTATCTTATTTATTAGATAGCAATTACCACAAACTCTATTAAAGGCCTTTAACAGAAATAAATGTACTGTTACCACTTTATAAAAAGCAAAATTAAAGTTCAAATAATGTTTATTTGTAAATATACTACAATTATAGTGAATATATAGTTAGAACATTAAAAAAAGTCTTTTTAAACGTCATTTATTGGGCACCAACATAATAAAGCCATGTACAGTATATTTACAGCCATTGGTTACTTGGGTAGGTGCATCATGGCTAGGAAAATAATTCTGTAAATTATAATAAAATATCTATTATTTCAGTAAGAAGTAAATGGGCAGGAGTCAAAGTCATTCAAAGTAAAATCAAGTTCATGATAAATCCAAATATAACGTTTTTTTTTGTTAGAGGTTTATATCGTTATGTTTAATATAATTCTCTGTGAATATTAATTTCAGTTACATTACAAAAAAGAATATCTTCACTTACTTGGTTAGATGAATCATTTTTTAAATAGACAGAATTCGAGTCTTCATTGTTGTTTTCATTTATATTCTATAAATAATTATTTAATTTTTAAGAGTATTTTTTATTTTTAAATAAGGTATTTAATTCTGTAAATATTAATTTCAGTTAAATTACAAAAAAGAATACCTTCACTTACTTGGTTAGATGAAGCATTTGTTAGATATACATAATTCGAGTCTTCGTTGTTGTTTTGATGTATATTCTATAAATAATTATTTAAGGGTATTTCTTATTTTTTTTTTCTGTAAATATTAATTCCAGTTACATTACAAAAAAGAATATCTTCACTTACTTGTTTAGATGAAGCATTTTGTAAATAGACTGAACTCGAGTCTTCGTTGTTGTTTTGATTTATATTCTATAAATAAATATTTAATTTTTAAGGGTATTTTATTTTTAAATAAGGTATTTTATTCTATAAATATTAATTTCAGTTACTTTACAAAAATTAATATCTTCACTTATTTGGTTAGATGAAGCATTTTGTAAATAGACTGAACTCAAGTCTTCGTTGTTGTTTTCATTTATATTTTATAAATAATTATTTAATTTTTAAGGGTATTTTATTTTTAAATAAGGTGTTTAATTCTATAAATATTAATTTCAGTAACTTTACAAAAATAATATCTTCACTTACTTGGTTAGATGAAGCATTTTGTAAATAGACCGAATTCGAGTCTTCGCTGTTGATTTGATTTATATGCTATAAATAATTATTTAATTTTTAAGGGTATTTTATTTTTAAATAAGTTATTTAATTCTATAAATAGTAATTTGAGTAACTTTATAAAAAAGAATTTCTTCACTTACTTGGTTAGATAAAGCATTTTTTAAATAGACATAATTAGAGTCTTCGTTGTTGTTTTGATTTATATTCTATAAATGATTATTTAATTTTTAAGGGTATTTTATTTTTAAATAAGGTATTTAATTCTATAAATTTTAATTTCAGTAACTTTACAAAAAATAATGACTTCACTTACTTGGTTAGATGAAGAATTTGGTAAATTGACAGGATTCGAGTCTTCATTGTTGATTTGATTTTTATTCTATTAATAATAATTTAATTTATTTTAATTTTTAACGGTTTTTATATTTAAATAAGGTTACATGTTGTCTTTATTTAAATTCGGTAATATTTTTAAATTGCATAAGTTTTATAGATATTCATCACTAACATGTAATTTAATAGTGTGGTTAATATGAAATGCTGGCTTTTGTAAAATAATATTTTTTATCTAGTTTTGAATTCTTAAAATGCAGATACACTTCATTTCCATTATAATTGAATTATTTAATTTCAAAAAAGTATTTTCTAATTTTATTGTTTTGTCGAATTCATCATTCTTATATATGTTAGATTTAAAATTTGTAAGATAAGATATAATAGTTAAGATAAGATATAATTTTCATGTTGGTTAATTTTATCACAAAAGCCATAACTTACTTCTTTAATATCAGGATTTAATCCAATCGGAAGTTTCCCATCTAATAATAAATCTGCACTTACATCATCAACTACAATGAAATGAGTATTGTTTTATATCAATGTATAAAAATCAGTTCAAAATAATTTTTTTGTCCTGTACCTTTCGAATAAACTGAATTTCCAACATTCCATGGATTGTATACGGTCTCAATGTTCTGAAACTCTTCAAAATTTTCAGCACATTTGTTTCGTATGTCAGTATCTGTTTTGCTCCAGAATGCGTCCTTTTCCAGAATATAAAACTTGGGACGTGGCCATTGCTGATTCTTTGCATAATAGCATGCAGCTCCTAATAAAATTGAATTCAAATTATTAAATAATTTTAAAAAAATCATTTCAAGAAGCTCACAACATACGTAAACTTTTAATATTCGGAATGGGTACTGCAAATGTTACGGCTACAAGAACCAGTACACAAATTAACTGCATTGTTTAAGGTTAATAAATTGTCGGACTTACATTCGACAATTTGCATACCGTTTTATATTAGTTATAAATCGTGATAAATGTGTTATATTATTTAATCGTGTACACGAGCAGAATGAAGATATTTAATGTTATTTACATTGATCACGTTTTTTAATAATTTCACTTTAGTATTTTCGTTTAAAATGCTAGCTCAAAAACACCTCAGGTTATTAATAAATTAAAAAAATCAAAATGAAACTATTTTTAATAATCATTACTTTGTGTATTATATTTGAACTGGTTTTGCCTGCAGAATTTGTAAACGATTCTTTTAATTTACGTCGGAAAAGGGATATACACAGTAAACTTATGAAATCAATGCTGTAATTTTAGTCATGCAAACGAGTATACTAAAGTTCAAGGTCTCGCCTAAAAGTAAATTGTTAAATGAATTAAAGTAATAAAAAATATAATGATTATATAGTAGTGTTTTATAATATTATGTTTTCAAGTAGACTGAATTAAGGGTCCAGGTCAGATGCTCGAACGTTCAGATGCGCGAAAATGAAAATTTAGGAATCACGTAATAAATTATATGGAAAAAAAACAGTTTGGATTTTTTAAAACACAACACAATTTATCATATATATTTTACGCAAGTAAAAAAATGTTTGAGCAAATGAACGTTTGACCATCTGACCTGCTCCATGAATTATAATGGACTATAACTATAACTATAAGATTGGTTAAAGTTTGTGGCCGCTGACTGGTTGGACTAAACACTGTACGTTAATATTCCATAATCAAAAATAAGCAGTCTTTGTATTTTTGTATTTTTGTAAAATACTATGCAATAATATTTATAAATCAAAGTATACTTGAGCTTTACCTATAAATATCAATGCACAGTCTAATTTAAATCAGTCTCTGTTCTTCTTCCAATCAACAATTATATAATTATAAATTATAGTGCTCTCATTTCTAGCAATTGTGGAGATTAACTGTCAATGGCACCGATTACCGAGTGATACTTGATCGCATCGTTCGTGATCCCTGCGACAGCAAAATTTTCCTCAGTCTGAGTGAACCATATCGATATTCTTCAGGAAATTCGTTAACCTGAACAAACCCAATTAATAGGAGAAACGAACGCCTCATTAAGTTCTCTCGGAGTGAGTGACCAGCTCGCTTCATTAACTGCTTTATCGCACGGCTGAAAAAACCCATATCTTAACGCGTATGCGCTTGAGTGTTGTCAGCCACGACAATCTTATAGCAAATGTTTCATGAATTCATCATAAGCGGTAACTTATGTATGACAGGCAACTGTAGAATCACGGCAATTCAAGAGTGTGCCATGATTATTTTTGTGTATCCACCACTATGTTGCAATATTGAAGGAGCAATGCCATGAGAGACAAGATCAACGAGATTTTCCTCCGATGGAACATGTCGCCATTGATCTGGTACTGTTGTTGTATGTATTGGGACACCTGGAACTTGGAAAAGGCTAATAAAAAGTTGGTATCGGTGGTCTGATACTTCACAAGTTGTGCAGCTTCTTCGGACAAAATTGACTTCAGGTAGTGCAATTGCTGTGATCGACCCAGGCCCATGAACTGGTTTATGCACGCAGTCCATTCAACGGGCAACCACTGAAGTGGTAGCTCTATGGTACGTAATTGTATCTATAATCTCTGCGCTTCGGTACCATGCGACAACATTAATCCAGGCAGCTTTAACAGAGTTTTTTTTGAACTAGCGTCTCAAATGTTGCATTCCTAGTCTAGCAGTAAGTTTAATTGTGTTAACTACAACTTTGGTTTCTCACGGTTTAAAGCAAACATCAGCTGAGCGGGATGCTAAGAAAGCGACCAAAGTAACCATGGTAGCAACACCAGCTAAGCGTGCCAATCCAACACTCTAATAAATACAGACTTTTACAAAGTGAAAAAAAGTACTTTCTGTCAAGTAAATATACAGCCAACTCCATCAATTGCAATTTTGTTCAGAAGATTTTCCATGGAAAGGGTGCCCACAGCCGAAACAAAACCAAAATTGTCAAAGTCCATTTTACAAAGAAAATTATATATTTAACAGAATCGGTTAGGTTCCTTGGTTCCTTCCATTAGTAGTTAGCTAAGGTCTCAGTCCGTATATACCTCAAATAATATGCACTTGGTGAAAAGTTATGCTGCTGCAGGATTCCTTTTGATGAATGATCTTCTCTTAGCATGATGTTTGAAGAAGCTTAAACTTAAACAAGGATCAATTCAAGATTTGCTTTTGATGACACGTATTCTGTTCTGTTTCTACAGCGATGTGGTCTACATTCTGCATGTTATCTTCGCCCGAACCACATACGAATATACATAATTTCGCTCAAGTTCATCACGCTGTATTTCAATCATGTTGGATTGGTCTCTGTTTCTTTTTCTGAATTAGTCTATTTTGAATTTTTTAGAATGGTCTTCTCGGCTGCCTCGCAGCCATATGATCGACGACTTGTTCATATCAAACACTATATGAACGAAGTGTTTTTAGTGAAGATGTATAGACTGTAAGGCGTAGAACTTGGGACAAGAAAAATAAACATTTATATAGTAATAGTTTTGCACTCTAATGCACTGTAATTTGATAAATATATATTGCTCAAACGCAAATTAGGAAACTGGTTTTTAATTTATTGATTTCATAAAAGTCAAGGAGAAAATGTATGTCGATATTGCAGAAAATTTCGGTACGTTCGCTAGAAGAACTTGAATATGTTTCATGATTCATCAGCGATCTTATTTTATTTTTGCTTTGTATAAAACTTCGTTTTATCTTTAATTCTTTTACAGTCACCGATCGGCCAAATTATCACTCAGTATACCTATTTTTTCGGATGGGTAAAAAACAACTCACAAGAAAACTACTTGAGTCCAAAATTATCCGACGGATTTTCTTGATTAGGCTAAAATTAGCCTAAGTTCAAAAATTCATCGAAATCCACAGAATCTGGGTCCGGTTAATATGACAACACAAAGTGGAAGTAAAATGAACAGTTCAATTTGGATTTGAGATTGACGCTTTTGTCACCACACCTACACACCGTACCTATAATAAACACCTAATTGTAGACAGCAAATTGTTGACACTAAATTGTCTGGGACACAAAATTGTAAATACCACATTTCCTGGACACCAAATTTTAGACAACAAATTGTTGAAAGCAAATCGGCTTGTTTCGGTTACATACATTCATATTTACATTCATTCTCATATATTATGCTTCACCTAAGACACGAACGCCTGGTGTCTTAATAAGTACACTAAATATTAATTGTAAAAAAATGTGAATTTCTGCGTAACATCCTAACATAATAAAGGATGATGGAAATTTCTCACATGACCAATAAGAAAACGATACTCTTGACAGAAACATTGATAAATTTACCTGATACATAAATCACCAGCATTTAAATCATTTGAATTCATTTTAGGCTTCGGATGTTTCGAAATTGACACTAAATTTAAAATCCATTATTATTTACATATTTACAACATAAACTCTAAAATATAAAAAAGCTTTTCCAAATAAAAGCTTTATCAAAATTCACAATGAATGAACCAATGACTCAAACCTTTTTATTCTGTTATTGTACATAATTCATGTGCGTTTGTGGATTCTGTAATATGTAATGAATTATTTGTAATTTGTATTGTATACTATACACATATGTACATATGTTTATGCATGTGTGAGTTCCGTTCGGTGGTACAATCTTAGCGTGTTCACGGTCGCAGTGCGATTATTATATGTTTACCTATTCTTCAGTCACTTTACGCTCGGCAACCGCAAAAGACGTTCTTTCTCGTTCGTGGATTTTGACTTGAATAAAGATACTATATTTTATTATAAATTATTTATTGAGTGTATATTGTGTATATGTATTCTTGCATAGTGTGCTCGCGCACATATTAATCATTGGACTCAAGTGATCACCTGCGGTAATTGAGCGTTTTTTATAAATTTTATTCTTGACGAGTTTATTTAATATTGCGTTCGCTTGTGCCAAATAAATGAGTGCGTGAAAGTGCGAGCGTGCTTTTAATTTAATCTTATTTAGTGCAAGCGGTTAAGTTTAGAAAAAAGAATACGTTTTTTACGGATTTCGCGGTAGCTTGGCTAGTTTTAGATTTGACCGTTTCACTTAGAGTTGAAAGTGTGCAAGCGTGCATATACTAAAACATACCTGTATTGATATGGTTTACTGTGAATATGTGTATTATATTAATTGTAAAACATAAAAACATAAACAAAACATAAAGTGAATGCCCGAGCGGAATTTATAATTTATGTGTTATAGTTTTAATTAAATATATTTGCAGATATTATTTCGATTTCACGCGAGTGTAAAAAACTAAAATCATCTTTCAGAGTGTACATGTGTTTTTTGTATATAAAATATTACCGGTTCCAGTATACGGCCTGTATATTTACCTGTATCGTGTAATCAAAAGTCATTCGTTGATTCTTGCGTATACTTTTTCTTCAGCGATTATTTTGAGTGGTCAGAATTTCATGTTAATTCATTTTATGTGTGTCACGCACAGAATGACGATAGCTGTTGAATTTATAATACATTATTCACAAGGTCATTGCTTTTCACAGCTTGGATTTATATAGATTTACCATCGAGTAATAAGTAAACACCAATCCCTGAATTTCACCTTTTGTAAAGAATATTTTTTTTTGCTTGCGAATATAACGGAATTTATATACGATGCGCTCTTTTGGAAAATAAATACTGTGCTTATTCGGAGGCTCATTCTAAACTGTATATACCAAAACAGCTTTTCTATATATAAGTACATATATTTACAGAAAGTGAACATCATGAAATCGGCCACGACTAACGTAGTACGTCGAATCGGCTCAGTGTCGACCTCAAATCTTATGCAGTTGCATTCGTCTTATGCAACGTGTCCACATGCCGATGCAGTTGTTGCAGAATCGAATAGCAGCAGCAGTGCAAGTCTAAATGCAAATGCAAGGCCATACAGTGAAGTGCCCGGCCCAAAACCACTTCCATTGCTTGGCAATACATGGAGGTAAGTGAATATAAATTAATATATAATGTCATGTTATTTATTCTACGATAATATTATGCTAAATGCTCACAGTTTCCATGTATGTGCATTATTCTGATGATAAAAATAAACAAAACCAAACTTTTGAAATCTATTTACATTTACATTTTTATTTAACGTGATCAGCAAACGTAAACTCAATGTACATTTCAAATGTGTTCCTTTGTGTTCTTTATGTTTTATTATATAATTGTACAAAATAAGAAACATTTGCGACCTCTAATCGGTAGTAACGAATCTCAGTTTTCAAAGAACTCGGATCTGATACGATCAGCAGTGGAAGTATGTAAGAATATCGAGTGGTCAATGACGAAAGATTCCAAGATTGTAAATATGAGCATACTCAGTCTAAACATGTCTTTAGTATTTTTAACATAATTCTACTAATGAGCTATATAAATTTATATTAAAGTCTTACCTTTACCTTTAATTCTTGCAACTGTACTTTAATAGATTTATGAGATTATTAAATCAAATATGCAAATGAACGTTCGAGCATCTGACCTGTACCCGTGGTAACATTTCCAGTCAATTCCCGAGATTCGAAAATTCTCGTAAAATTGAACAGACGTAATTTTTAAAATATTAAATTATTAACATTTCTTTTAAAACCAATAAATTATTATGGATAGAAAATTTGATGTATAACTTAAAGAATAATACATTGTTTACTTGGGCAGTATTTTGAAGTGTACAAAGGCAAGCAACAGACTTTTTCTGAAAATAGCGATAAACAAAAACGCGAAATAAACTGATGTTTTGAAATTGACCTCTTTTTGCAAACATCCTTTTTTACAAAATTAAACAATGTCCATAATGTATATTTTTAATGGACTAAAAGTTTTGAAAGATCTAAAATAAAAATAATAATAGTAATAATTAATCGCGAATACGACTTATTGGCTCTCATCAGTTATCAGAAGGTCATAGTTTTTGAGAAATATATAGCGGCATATGGATTAAAAACTTCATGAGCACTTTAATTTACCTTATTACAGCACCTTACGGTGCTCATATATTTTGTAATAGTCCCATTATTATATATATATTAATATATAGTAAATCGAAATGTGATCGCGTGTTTACATACATCAACGTACGAACATAATAATATTTGATAATTAATTAATTACACACCATTTAGCTTCAATTACAGTCAATTTGGAGGTGCAAAACCTAACGGTGATTTGTAAATGTGTGTATTGTGACATAATTAACAACAACCAACTATTTGCGTCGTTGAACTTTGGTCACTTTCATGGCTCGTGAACGCTTGCACGCCCTAATGCATTCGATAATTTTTGTACGTTTACAAATTTACTGAACAATTTAATGTGTTTATGCTAACAAATAAAAACCAAATTTAATAATAATAATAATAAAAAAAAAATTGAGTTTGGATTTCAGAATTTTAGATTATGCAAGATGAAGTGATCTGAAAAAAAATTTATATGAAATTACAGAAATCATATAAAATTAACATACGTCTTTTTAATGATTAAATATGAATTTAATTAGCATTTGATGATGTATTAACATGTACATAAGGTTGTGACTATTTACCATATATTCTTGTATGCATTTACATATATTATAGTTTATTACCTATTATAAAGTATAATATGTGGTTTGTTAGTATACATTCTAACCACAAAACTATATTTTTATTCAGATAATAATTGATAATAAATATAATAAAATGGCTAACACACTCGAGCGGATTCGTTGTGCAAGAGCGTCACACCATGACCGTCAAGGGAAATGCAATTATTTGAAATGAATTATTGTTGTTCATGTGCTGAAAACGAGCAGCAATTCATGTATGAACCTGTGTTTTTGGTATTTATATTGTATTTTGATCATATTCAGCATACATTCTGGTTTCCAAGGTCGATGCATATTTTAATGCTTAACAAAAATGCAAAGATTTTATCTATTTTATAATATGCTTATAATTAAACTTGAAATAGAATTACTTACTTCAAAACTGTATAAATAAATAAAGTTGGAAATTATTAATTGCCCGAATATTGTCATGATTTTTGCGTAAAATGTTTGATAAAGGGTTTTAGGTTAATCTGTATAATAAAATTACATCATAATAATAATTATTGATCTATTTCAAGATCTTAGCTTTCTACCTCATATAACATATTATATACCATGAAATGGTAAAGAAGCATTCCACAGGATTTACAGTTTTAGATTTTATAGAGAGCTTATGAAAACCCTTCTTTCAGTTATATGTTAAGCTAATAATTCGAAAATACTGGATGAAATTTCAATAATTCCTGCCTGGAATACTGTAGCATATTTACCAAGAGGAGTTGCTATACGACATTCTTCCTGTAAATTAAAATAACCAGCAGCAGCTCTAGAAACCATTTTGGACCCATCACTTGGAAGTGAAAACTCGACTATCACATTTTTCTAGATAGAAACAGTTTAAGAAAATTGTAGGTTGTAGGAGTATCTGGTCAGTCATCATAAGGTATTCTGTCTTCTGTCACAAGAATGCATCGCCTCAATTAATAGAGCCAGTGGAGGTACATCCACTATGGCCCCAGCTACACCCTTGTATGCAACTCTTTGTAAATATTGCTGTTTGGTTTTAACCGACATCAGCTCAACTGTAGTTCCCCAAAATATCGCCGCAAATGAGATTTATTGAAAAAACGTGAGTGAGTATTATTTAATGTTTCTCCTTCTAGTAAACAGCATTTGTAGCGGTAGCGGTGAAGCAGTGGTCTAAGTTACTGCCTTACAATTCAGGGACTTCAGTTCGAAACCCGACACAGAAATGTTTTCATGTATATTTGTGACTAGATATAATATTTTCACGAACTCGCCTTGATCCATAATTGCCACACAATTACATCTAGTAAATCCCAATAATATCATGAAACCCTTGTATAAAGTTTGAGAAAAAGCTTTTCAGACAAGCATAGACTAAGAGTTATGATTTAATAAATTAGAAATTTTATTGTTTTTTTTTTTATTATTTGAAAACTACAAATAATTGGAAAACACACTAAAAAACATTTTTTTCACTTTGAAATTTTTCAGGTTTTAGCTTTTAACAAAAACAAAATCATATAATTATGTTGTTATTTTCTAGTTTATCGTGTATCATAACAGCATTTCTTTTCGAGGACGGATGTGATTTCTGTACTTAAGCTCGTACAAGGAAAAGGAAAAATAGTTTTATTATGTACTTTCAAATAAAATACAATATCTTTTTCCATTATTGAGCATATTCTTAAATTATACATTACACATATATTTGTTTAATATTTAATCACCTATTTTAATTACTGTACATAATTGAGTTCTGGACGTTAATTACGTAAATTAAATTTATATTAATTTACTGGGGTAAAATACCATTCTTAAGTAAATATTTAGTCGATATTGCTTATTTTTTGAGAAGTATTTTTTTTTTGTTGAGTATTAGATATTTTTTACAATATTCTTTGTAAATCCAAGCTTCTTCAAATGGTTTATAACGGTTTGATGACTCATGCCCAGCTCTTGGTCGATGCTACGGCTGCTACTACGCCGGTCTCTCTCGACCAATTCAGCGATTTTGAGACTAAAATATATTATATTTTACTATACCCGTCAGTTGGCACCTTAATAAGCAAAATATACTTTTAGCATAAACCGATCTCAACAAAACTTGTTGAAATCACGTATCGACATGTCATATACAGGTTCGACACATTGAACAAGAGAACAAACGCGCGCATATTATCTCGCAGTCTCGGCACAATTAGCGACTAGCGACAAAATGGGGCTCATAGAATGCAAACCAGAAAAGGCAGTATGTGATGAGAATCGACAATCGAATTAGGCAAAATAAAAAAAACACGTCGAATTTTGAAACATTGCGCAATTCGAATGATTCAAGATGTGCGGTGGTTATATTTAACATATATTGCCGCACACCGGATTCATTGACCATTACGGATTCACAACACTGATCAGGGTAGCGATGCAGGGCAAATGCGCATATTTTTGAGATATCTCGATGCACCGAGATCTAGCTTGCTATTTATATTTGGAATCGTGAATCATAAACGCCATCATATACTTATTGTTCTATAATGTGTGCGTGTGTATATGTTTATTGATGGCAATAATGTTCCGTTATTTCGAATCAATAATCCATTTCAGAAATAGGCAAGAGGACCTATACATTACAGCGATTCTGTTCGGATGAAACTTGTAACAAAGAATCTCCGAACAACAATGCGATATTTTTATTTAAAAGTGTTCATGTTTTTTTTTTGTTTTATTATTTCCTTTACTCAAATGTTTTTATCGGAACTTGTTTTTTGGCACATAAATAATTTTTTTTGGTATTCACATTATAGTAAACTTTTTATTATTTCTTATCAAACAAAAAATTAAAGAAAACTTTAATCAAGTGGATGACTTGACAGCTGTCTGTCAAAAATAAAAATAATAATTCTCTCGCAATATCGCTAAGCAAAGCATTGATCACTTTTTTGGTTCATTGATTGTGTAATAATAATTAATAAGTATGGAGTATTTTGATAGGATCTTTGTTCTTATTTACTATAGAATAATATTTTAAAATTAACCATTGACATTCCTGTTATAGAGAAATCTATCTTTTATTTACAAATTATGGATGTCTTACGACTTTTGGCAATCACTGTATATATACATATTTTCTTTTTGAAAATAACCAATATTTAGGCTTATTGCAAACGTTGTTAGAGGTGTTTCAGAATATGTAAAAAATATTAACATATCCATTAAAAAAAAAACATGTTTTTAGACTCCGCCTATTAACAACTTCCGCATACCACATTTATCACGTGTTGTCTGAAACGGCTATAAAAGTCATGTCATGCATTAGATTACGCTATCGAAATAGACATCTTGCACAGCATTATTATATAAACATAAATTATGAAACAATAATGATAGTCTACTCGATTAACTCAAACAAGGTTGAAACCTACGGTCACCAAAATTATTACTATCGCAGATAAACACATCATGTATATCGTTTTAATTCTTTTCCTACTTATGGGATACTTTCATAATAATATTGTGATGGTATGTAGCTATTATAATTTGATATATTTGGTGTTACTTTTTTGTGTTTATAGGGATGGAAGGACTATGACTTGGAGAGACTACAACAATTTACTGATCGAAAAGTGGTTGACTATCGGGTAAAAATAAAACGAATAAACCGCACTGAATATGCAGTAGACGGGGACATGGACATTTTTGAGCCGTTGGGTAATTTTGATGTAGGATTTTTACAAATATATATGTCCAATATGTATAAAATATAAATACAGGTAGAGGTAAAAGTCTACCACAGTGCATCGGGCAGTCAGAACTTTGTCGCCAGTCCGTTCAAGGTACCAAAAAAACAATTTTGTGATCTGTTCAATAAAGAGTATCGTAAGTACATGATGAACGACATTCGGCTACCAATATCAAATTTCCCAAACTCGGATGATCCGAAGGAGGATATATGTCCAAGTATGAAAGCGGTATATTAATTTGTTTAAATATAAATTGAGGTTACTTAATTGCATATATTATTATTACTAGGGACGCTACTGGTTAAAGGAATACATATTTGATAAGAGTGTGGTTCCCAAAGTTATTCCGGATGGCCTTTGGAAAATTCAATTCATTTTGTCAAAGGGCGGAGAAGTGAAGGCCGGCGTCGAAGTTATTGGTCGTTTGTATTAGGATATTATGTTGTTTATTGCTTTTATATTTATATAGTAAACATTACAAAAAAAAAAATAAATTCAAAGCCGTAATGATAAAAGAAACCAATTTAACTTCTATATAGTTCTCATTCTTTCCGTTATTGCAGCGATGTATGAAACCTTTCATCGGCTTGGAAAAAATCCGTTGTTAGTGAGATATTTAAAATTTACAGAACCGCTAGTGTCAAACCACATTTTTGCAGCACTTTACTAACATCGATATTTAAAAGTGCAGTCATAGTGCCGTCTCTAGATATTTGGGCATAACAATGTACAGTCCCATGGGTGTGTCTGGACTTATGCATGGACCCACGACAGAAGACGGCGTCTAAACTTAAATGTCAATGAGCATATGTCTGGACACAGCCTAGACCCAAATATAACCAAATTCCTGTACTTAGCTATGTCCATGCTTTGATCCAGAATATACACGGAAGTCTGAACTTGAATATCAGTACTCGGCTATGACCACATAGAAAAGTTACACTCTTTCCGAATACAATATTATTTTAATTATAATCTAAAGGGTCGTCGACCAAACTGCCTGCTGAACTGCGTTTCACTTTTAAAATGTATTTTCTTTCAGGCGTGTAACTAAAAACCTAAACACATTTGGGGTTGTATTATAAGCATACAAATAAATTACTTGTAAATACTTACAAGAAAATATGTATTATGCTTTCAATTTTATCGGTGTTGCAATTTGTAGGATTTGAAAAAAATTTCGCTTACGCATTAACTTTTGCGTGCGATCCCAATGACGTTTTTATTACTCTTTTTTTAAATCGAACACACAAACACAATTGGTGTATTCTAATATTAATTTTATTGATTTCTTAAAACGCACAATTATTAGATATTTTGTTCGTTTAAAAATTAAATTAATTATAATAATTCAATTAATAAATAATACTTAATAAATCAGAATCAGAAAAGGTTGCCCAGAATAACACTGGTACAATTCACATCGTCCACACTGCGCTAGCAGAGTCAGAGTGTGTGCTGTTACTTTGAGGTTCAGGCTTTTGGGTCCAGTCATCAGTCTAGTTTAGTCTTTGTGCTATGACATTTGGGTTCAGGCCCAACGGTATGTAAATGTCTACAGACTTTTGCGTCCAGTTATCAGACACCAGACCATGCTTGCTATAGTCAAGTTATGACATTGAAGTTTAGGCCCAACGGTCTGCAAATAATGTTTATCGGGAATATATTGCAAGCCAAATAGAATTGAATCTAAGTCGATGGAGTCAGAAAATGGAAAAAGTCGGGGTTGAAGTAGTCAATTAACATTATCAACCTCATAACACACAGGCCCTATGCCCCACAAGGAAATACAGGATCCAATGAGAATAATTGGCTCAAACAGCCATATTGTCTTTAGGTCTGCTGAAATTATACTATAAATCTATCATAATACAAAAGTTAAAATGGCGCAAGCATGATTATTTCAACAAAAAGCACCTATTTACGAAAGAGTTTAATGTGTAAAATCAGTTTTCTCATCTTTTTTCAACTAATCTTGAATTGAAATTGCGCAAGTGTAATGTTTTATTTTTTTCAACACAATAGAATTGAATTAAACAATTGAAAAAATTCTCACTGTTTCAAACTCTCTACTTGAACTCAAGTTGATTTTCTCACTACAAACTCATGGCGCCTAAAATAAAAACCTTACTACACGCACTTGCGATCATAAATCATTATAAAAAACACTTGTAATGGTTTTCATTTTAAGATAATTTTAGGATAATACTCGTACATGCCACATCGCAAAATTTCTAAAATTGTTTTTTAGTTACCAGCGATCTATTAAACAAGTTTTTAAAACTCTTCCATAATTTAATTTGACTCAAATTATTCTATTTGGTTTTAATTTTAGATATTTGTATGTTGAATTTAATTTAATTTAGTGGTAGCGGTAGCGGTGGCGAAAATTTTATATATATTTGTGATTGGGTATATTTACACGGTTCGCCATTATCTACAGGAAAGATGATACAAAAATGTTCACACATAAAACTAATTCCAAACAACATTTAAGCCGTTTTAAATTTTTAATGTAACAGAAACTATTTAAGAAAAGTTAAATTCATTTTATTTTATTATGCCAAAAAAACTTTATCGGTTCTTTATATCAAGGGACAACTAAAAAATCACATATTCAATTCAACTAATTAGAAACGCAAAATTTGTATGTGGTTCTCATTTATTTTATACGATTTTTGGTGAAAATACGAAAATCGGTTTAGGATTAGTTTTTGGAACTGAAGAGCAGCATCCCACAATTCCGGAGCATTATTTATTATTATATTATATTATTATTTTATTATCAAAATTATCAAAACTTATGATCGAGTCATTGTAACAATGAGCATCGGAAATCCTTTTCTGATATCAGTGGATCTCTATGTCGGAGCCACATCAAAGTTTAGATAATTTCAAAGGGACTGTCCAGAGTCGGCTCCATAAGTTATTGCGAATGAAACGGATAAACAGTGTGCACGTCACAACAAAAAGAATGAAGATCATATGGAAGCAAATCGTGTTGTAAGAGCCATCCGTTATGCAATTATAGATGCTCAATAAGAACGTAACCTGAATCGACGTGAAGAGCGAAGGACACTTACAGAAACTCAACAACGTCATCCAAGCTACCATAATCAAAGGCGACTTGCAGTTCAAGTAGCGCCGTCTTCTTTGTTTGTTACGCACCGGACAACATCACAAAAAACGTTGTTTATCAACTGTTGTATATGAAAGAGTCCAAATAGTTTCATTTCGACTTTCTATAGAGAGGCTCGATTTTCGAAAATGACATTAATATGTGGAAAGAAATTCAATATTGGTAAGCTCTTATAAATTAATATACTATTTCATAAATTAGGTATTAAGTAAGAATCAACAATTGTCCGATAATATAAAAGAAGCATCCTAGATATCGGATCGGCGAACAAATTAATTATATATATTGGATTAAATTTCGATAAAAAGCAACAATAATCATGTTAACTGTTTATTTTTGATAGTAGGTAAAAACGAAAATGGCAATCATGGTCAACCCTGCACAATCTTAAAAAAAACACTTGATTTATCAACAGACAAAAGACGCCGATGTATGTAACTACATATTATTACTAACATTACTAACTATATAATATCCTGAAAAAAGAAAATATTTACAAATACATAAATACTACATTACTCATATGCTCATGTATAAGATTAATATTACAAACAAATCATACCTTCTATATAATTTTTGAACATAGTTTTCGCGTTGTAAATTGAAGGAAGACACGCACATACAACATAAATACAGTTATTCATTTACGTATTTTATTTGTGGTCGATACTTAAATGTTGACTAAACATTTTATATACGATACGATACTATATATGTAAATATATTTAAGTATGTTAAAAACTTTTATGATACTATGTATGTACTCGTATATATAATTAAATGTAATGGAATTGGTTTGCATCCATTAAAAAAAAGTCTTAAAACCAGTAACCCCAAAATAACATGAAACCTTTGAATAAAACTTGTTGAAGAAAAGATTTTCTGATTAGTCCTATTTTTTTTTTATTTCTCTTGTTTAAGGGTTGTAAGCAACTCTGTAGAACCCTAAGTCACTTCAATTTACTCTAAGGTGATACAAAAACAAAAACCTTCAACGAAAAGAAGAAAATTATTTTTACCGAACTTTACAGAAGTCATGGTCCTTTTCGTTACACATTTTCCTATTAATTTAAATTTATAAATTACAAGAGATTTAAGATTTTGTGTTTATTTTATCGCGTCACGTGACTAACATCAAAAAATTCCTCTAAATCATTTTCAATGAAAAATTGTTATACAAAAAGCATTAAAAAATAGTTATTTAATAGGAATGTCAATAACATCTCTGAAGTCCAATGATTATCAATTTTTAATGTTGTATTGAAGGAATGTAACCATTAATTCCAGTTACGGTATATGATAATAAATCCTTTTGTACATGTTCCATTATCCATATATGGTAAATGTATATTGACAGAAACGCAGGTCTCTTGATCATATTAGTCGTAACAATTTCAAACAGTAAAGGATCAATGTCTCGATTAGGATTTTCAGCGGAAATTATTTGATTGATTTCCTCACTTCGAATTTTATGAGTATATGTGCCAGCAGGTTTCACCAAATACATGATGTTAGGCAATGAAATCAATTCACGCGCGCTTTATCTCAGATGCGGATTACAGGTTAATGTATAATGAATAAGTCGGGTCGACCATGTCATGGCAGCCTGTATACGAGTATATATGTTATTCGTGTATACATCCCCGCCTACCGGTATACGATGTTGGTAGTATGCGGCGTGTTGAATTTTTGTCAAGTAGAGGTGTGCATTTTTGTCACCACCGTATGGAAAATATTTCAAAGGCAAATGAATGCATTTTCGTCACACAATTTAAAATCTTCACTTTCCGCCCCCAAAAAAGTTTTTTTTATCTGTTTAACTATAAATTATGTACTCAGATAAAAATTAACTATAATATTAAATTAAATAATAAAAAAAAAATATTTAACAATTAAATAATGTGTATATAATAAATTAATTAAATAATTAAAAATATTTACTAAAATAATAGGTCTACAACTAAGTTTTAAAGGTAAATTCATGATTTTTCGAGCTTTACTGTTCAAATATAAAAACAATCTTGATGTTAAAAGTATTGCCCGTCTGAAGCTACTATCTTATCCCATCTTTCGGGCAACAAACGGATTCCATGGCGAAAGAACGACTGGTCTTTTGACGCGATCCAAGAATCGAGCCAATTTTTGGTGTCCTCATAAGTCGTGAAGCT
>JANSTU010000109.1:0-19671 GCA_027564075.1 Bolitophila hybrida
TCTTGTTTGATGGGACGATATTTTTTTTAAATGGGGATTTGTATTTCCCCAACTATGGTAATTGTGTAAATTCTGTAGACCATCTCGAGTAAATTGTGCTTCATCAGTCCATAAAACAGATGCCACATACAATAAATCTCTTCTATTGTTTTTAATAAAATTCTCACAAAATAAAACTCGTAAATGATAATCATTTGGAAGTAATTCTTGCACAGGTGTGTAGTGGTTATTCTATAATGCAAAATTTAATAACTTTTAAGATTAAAAAAAAACAATTTCAGTGAAAAAAATAATATTTTCAATATAAGTTTTACAACATTTTATTTTTTGTGACCTCACAAACTTTGCAATCGGTCATATAAATAAAAAAACTCATCACCATGGATTTTTTTCTAGTACTCCGTTTTGGAGATAATATTTTAAGAAAAAAAAACACCTCATGTAATTAGCAGAAGCAACGAACAATATAAAATATTATCTAAAATGTGGCCTCCATGTGGGCGGACGCTTTTATTACATCTTCTCAGGATTGCAGCGTTTATTCCAAGCCATCTCCCTGGATATGTTCGGTCTAATTGCAGATAGTTTTCTCAATTTAACGTTGGCGATAGAAATTTTGGTCTTATCACGGTCAAAAATAAACAATCATAAAAAGAATTGATCACGAGATTATGGTGTTACAATGATTTGTTATTAGATAGGCAGACAACCCAGTTCAATAAACCCAATGGTCAAATTGTAGATAGTATAAATATAACATTAACACACTAACCACACATCGGTACTTAGACAAAAAGACTAGAAATGTTTGATAATTTATCAATGAACAGAGAACAAAGAGAGTATTTAAACAGAATAATAATAGTATATCTTCTAACAGTTATTAGATTTAATGTCCGAACAGAACCGAAGAATTTTAATTTAATTTTAAACTTTTAGTTGTTATAAGTTTAAACATTGCCAGGCAATCTCTATAATCGAAGTATCTCAAAAGTGAGTATTCAAAAATTAGATCCATGTACATAGAAATGTGATCATATCATATAATGTGATATCTTCTCAATTAAAGACACATCTAAGGCAATAATTAAACGCGACTGTTAAGTTACGCTTGTCTTCAAAGGTCAAGGAAAACAAATCATCGTATTAAAAGTAAGACTATATTATTATTATTTCCACGAGGTGGGAAAGACTGATGTCCTTAGAACGCTGTTAATTAAAAGGATAGATGGCAAAAGCAACCTAATAATTCCATCATCACCGATGGCGGATTTAGTGGAGATTGTTTCTAAAACAATGACCTATTAGTAGAATAACATTTTTTTTATTTTGAGCTTGCCAGTGCTTGTTAGGAAAGCGGAGCCAGAAAAATGGACTTTAGTGTCTATTAGCTACAGAAATACACGTTTTTTTTTAAATATTTGCTTTATTTATTTACCGAATCCACAATGGTTGTTTTTAGCGGGATGTATTATATGAAATTGACGTTTAAAAAATAAAATAAAATGGAGTACCCAACCATTTGCATACAATTAATAAAATACTGTATCCACTTTAATTGGAATTTGGAATGCATGAATACATACAAAATAGACTTTAAAATTTTAAAACTTCTCCGCTAGGAAATAATTACTAATTAGATGTTATTAATTGTAATACATGTACAAAATATATTTTTCTAAAAACGTATTACAAAACATGTATTTTAATAAAAAATATTTACACATAATGTTAAAATATAGCGAGTAAACAGGAAACCAGTGCGAGTTCGAATATAAATCGAGCTTAAACGCATTTTGCTATATCATTTTAGTGAACGTATATATTCAAATGCACTCGGCTGCGCTTGTTAAGAGGCCACTAACATTTATGTTATGTTTGCAAACAATACTCTCGTAATATTTAAATGTCCAATTTTATCGGTCGATGCTAAATGTATCGTAAATTCAGTGCTTACAACATGGCACACTAAAACAAACAATGTACATATACTCGTATATACTTCAATTATTTGTATAACATATGTATGCGTTGTTTTGTTGTTTGTATGGCATTTCAATATAAATGGGTTCATTTGTGTATCGCAAAATGATTTGATATTTTTTCGTATATACACAATAATATACAGACAAAATATTGTCATTTAAAAAAAACAGACCTTCCTGACCTCGATACATAATTTAAAATAAATCGCGCCATGCTAAAACAAATAAACATACTCACAATTCAGGCCCATTAAAACAGACACAAGTCATTTCCTCAATAAATACACGCGCAAACAGAAACAATATACATACTCATAGTAGTGTGGGTACAAATATTGTGAATATGGGGTACCTAACCGACGTTTATTACTTAAAAATACTACATATTTTAGCCAAAGGTCTCTAGCAGAAAGCACATACCACACAGCAATGCACAGGTTAGCCGGCCGCATATATAATAGATAATTGAGACCATTAAGAATTGACTCATTTTTCAGCAGCGCATTTTGAAACAATGCATTCTATGTGAGTGTGTTAGTGAATTTGACACAGTGCTCGAAGTATACGCGCAATCCGCACAATGTGACCTTACTTTTTATTCCCGAGGTGCGCGCGATCATTTGGCGAATAGAAAATGATTTATTAATTTGTACTTTATGTTTATAAGCGAAACAATGAGGCAATTTTGTATAAACGTTGTTATGCACCTTACATTTTAGTACTTTTCAGATTTTTTTGTGATAATCAATTAAATAAAAAATAAGTAAAAATGTGTATATAAACATTGCTGTAAGTTTCACTTTTATATGACACATTTCTCAAAATTTAAAACATTTTAGTATTTTGTGGTTTTTTAATCTATTTTAAAGAGCGAAATTTGGCACAACTTATTATCCAACCAAATTAATAAATTTCGTGTAATTTAATAAATAATTTTAAATTTTAAACAGCAATTTAATTTATTTTTTGGAGGATGTTTTTATGATTACAATTTAATTTCAATTGGAGGATGTAACTCGTATTGTATTTTAAACATTTCCTGTAATAATAAAATAAAATATACTACATAATGTATATTAAATTAAACTACAAAAATACTATAGACTCCCACTCAAATAAAAAATAATATACATGAAATAATAAAGCATATTATTCAGAACTCTGGTGCGCAAATTCTCAGAGTTCATTATACTGATAAACTCTAAATAACTATGAATAGGTCAAACTAATCTTCAATTTGTTCGGTTGAACTGCAAATTCACAGGCAACAACAGACACAGAATACACATATAAATACAAACATACATTATATATACAAAACACGTTGTTAGGCATTGTAATATGCGTCATGTCTCTGGAAGAGGTGTTCGTCGTGTTCCGCATATTATTGTGTTCCTTGCGCGCACAGATAAGGATTCCGCAAAATGTGTGTCATTCGTGTCACATCGTGTATTGCCAGAGCAACTCGCAAGGCGCTTCAGATACTATGTAAGAATATATTATTATATATAGCCTTTGTATAGCCATGAAATCGTGCTCGAACTCGAGTTAAACCAAAATATTATGACTGTATAGAATAGTGTACAAGAGAATAATACAATAAAGGTACTTCTTGGCACCGAACTACAGTATACTTATCTGATACTGTATATATGTATAAATACAATAATAATGTTACCGTGAGTTTGCTGTTATTATTGTTTGTTGTGCTTTTGTTATTGCGCTGATGAAATAGAGGAAATAATAATAAGTTTGCAAATCAAATAATAATTGTTCGATTATGAAATAGCTATAGGTACAATAAATGTACATATTATTTCATGTGCTTTTTATGTTTTTATTTATAGAAAGTGTCATATTAGATGTTTCGACATTTTGTATCTTCTATTATTCAATATATTCAATGCAATAGTAAATTCGTTCTATAAGTTTCACCAATAATAAAATGATCAAAGAAAATAATATAAATATTACAAGCGAAATATATATAATATTATTTGGATTTAATTAAACAAATCCCAACTAAAATTTTTAGCTATATAATACACATGATGACTTGTTGGCTTTTTTCAATGCCATTTCGAAAGCCTGGATGTTTTTGAACAAAATATTTCCAATTAGAGATTTTCACCACTATTAAAATTCTACATTATTTCAAATTTGTATAAATTACTTTAATTGTGGAATGTTGGTTTGTGCCTCACCTATCACCTATTTCCAACCGGACCTATTTCTCGCGAACTCTTTTCAATTAACTATACTCTACCTGGCCTGTTCTTCCTATATTATTTATAGTTTAGATTATGAATTTTTATAATCAAAATTCGATGGTTTTCAGAGCAAAAGTAGGTTTATAGTATAATTCATCGTGTAGATTTTGACAATATATAATATTAAATTTAAAATTAAAGTCATTTTACCCTTTTGGGAGATAGGGGCAAAAAGTTATTTTTTTCTTTTTGACTGTATAGAAAGGGAGGTAGTAGAAATAAACAAAACTGGTTGTCATTCATTAATTAATTTTATTTCAACACAAAGTACATTTTCATTAAAAAAATATGTGTAAATGTTTAATTAATTGAGGAACAACACAAAAAATCCAAATAAATACCTAGATTTGGAATGATATTTCGTATTTTTTTTACTTTTTTAACTTAAGTATAATTTCTACAGAAGTCTAGTCTAGTGGCAAAAAACGTAAAGTGCATATTATGACTAATAAAATTAGCAATTTAGACATTATGACTATTTGTAATAAAACAAGATCAAAAATAGTATATAGTATAGCCAAAATTTAGCAAAAATAGCCAATGCATTTTTAATGTGTACTAATGTAATTATAAATACAATATTATATTTAAAGATGGTAAGTTTCTAAGAAAGTTTCTTCCATATTTACCTTTTTTAGTCCTAACGTAAAATATTTTTTTTTAATAATTCCGTATTAGTGTTTTTTTTTTTGGAATGTGTTTCAATAAAAAAAAACAATTTGATAAAAAAAAATTATTATAAACAAAACTTTACAGTGTTACCTGGTGGTTTATGTACATAAACAATTTAAGAATCGGTGCATTAGATTTTGAGTTTCTGTTAATTTTGCTCCAATCGGCTTCAACACATAAATACTAATAACACCCAAACAAAAAATCCGTATGATACATTTTAAATAAAAATATTAAAAACATGTGTGTTAAATTTCAATCTGTTATGTAAATCTGTAATATCTTATCCACCTGTTTGAAAAAAATATAGTTTTGACTAGTGATGTAAAATTACCGGTAACAATAGGTAACACATTTTTTATGTTAATACCTCATACAATACTACAATTGTTTTCAAGCTAAATAAGTCCTCCTTCACTCGAAATTCTTTCAACATGTGTTTTCGATAACGAGCATATCGATCCGTAGCTGATTGTCTAATCAAGCGGCTCCAAATTTTCTCAAATTTGGAAATTTAGACTTGCCGCTGTTTTATTTTAAAAAAATCTGTCAATGCTAAATGCTAATGCTAAAAAATATGTTTTTTTCTAGCCATCTGCTATACCATGGATAATATTACCAATTTTACAGGTAAAATAACCACGGTAATATTACCATTTACATCACTAGTTTCGAGAAAAATTTAAAAGATAAAAGATTACGATTTCAGCGCCGTAAAACCGAATAGTTTTTCAAGTAACCTTTAATCTGGACCATACATTGGTTCTTCCTCTATTCTCCGGATGTCGTCCGATTCCTTTAGAACGCAGCTCTTAATTTCCTGGCATCTTTAGAGTCCTTATGAGACACAGTTATCCTTCGAGAATCCCAAACATTGGCAAACTGGGACATTTACAAGGTTTAAAACATGCATCACTTGCAATACATGTATTATTCTTTATTGATTATACTATTACTATTAAATGCAATCTAAACAATTTTTGCGAAATGACAGCGTTAAGACTTTCGTTGTTATTTTACTTGTATCTATCTAACCAGCGTTCTAATAAATCTGTAACAGTTAATCTGTTGTATACCAGTTTGATAACTTTCTGGAACTGTCTACAAGCCCTACAAGCCACTCCAAAGGCTACCTGAGTTTTGGTCCTATTTTTTCGCTCTTTTTTTCAGGTCGTAAATGGCCATACATATTTGATTTGTTTTTAATTTCGAGGAGTTTTACTGATTAGCAGATAAATACAGAAAGATCCGATTGATACGATGGTATGAGTGAATTGAGGCGACAATAGGCGGGAATACTGGGCAAACTTATAAAGAACATCACTATAGTACATATATATGGAATGTAATAAATCTCATTGAAGTCACCAACGAATTTAGATTTACTATATATTTTAATATCTTGCTTAAAAGTAGTTTGTCAAGAACAATATTTAATCCGTCTATCGAAACTGATTTTGAGGAGATATGCCATAATAATTATTGTTAAAAAATCCTTGATTTTCATAATATTTTATTAAAAGCATAAAATTGCTTCACTATATATAATAGCCTTCAAATCACCTAATTTTGAAACACTCGTGACAAAATAAAACTTTCGCGTACATTTACAGTGCAAAGACCTTACATAAAATATACATGCTAGTACATGCCGAGCAATACTTACAATAAATAATAATAACCATGGAAATCGACGCGTATGACGAAAACAAATCGGTATTTTATTTATAATTATAGACGTAGACACACACAGAGAGCGTCTATTGTATAAAATGCACTTAAACGCAAGACATATAATAATAATAAGTGCATATTGCATCTAGCATAAAAGTGTGTGTGTTGTGTAGGTTGGTTGGGCATAAAAGCTAAAGACGCGCGTGTTTGTCGACCTATACCGGATGCAGTGGTTGTTGTTTGCGGATACGGAGAAGTGAGTTTGTGCTCTACGCGTCGCGTGCGTTCTTGCGCACGTCTTTGACTATCCCTTTTGCTTTATTGTTGAGGTATTTGACATTTACAACTAATATATAGACAAATCGACGTGCACAAGTGCATATATGAAGATGCGTACTCTACGCACGTGCTTGTGGTGTGCAATTGCGGCCGTTCCTCAATATAATTATCATAAACATATATGTATGCATTTTAGTGGTATAATATATATATAATATATAATAATATAATATATGTATATATAAAATGTATATGAATGTGTTTTTTAAGTAAATAACTATAGCATATTGTATTTTATTTATACAATTATACAACACATATACGCAGAATAGAAGGATGTGGATATATGAATTGTTGTAATTAATATAAACTATTGATTTTACAAAATATGTGATTATGCAATCCTTATGGACGGAAGGTTTATGTTGCACTTCCGCTTGCTACTTATGGTAACAACCACTGAGATTGCGATTAATCATAAAAAACTTAACAACTTTTTGGTTTATGATAAATTTAATTGTGGGGGAGACCACGGTATGTTTATATTTAAAAAAAAAAGTACAGCGATCTTACCGAAATCAAAAAAACTTCTCGGTTAGTTAAAATATGGGCTTCCTATTTTCATTTGCGTAATTTAGATATAATAATGATAATGAATTATTTGATTTTTTTAACTAAAGTCGAAAAATATTATGTCTCAATAAAAGAGGTGGAAGGAACGGGGTGGTTTAGATACCCTGATATTCAATTGTAATACAAAATACGGGCAAATGTTCTATATTAAATAAATTTAGACACCAGACCGAAGTGTTTTTCGAATGTAGCACTTTAAATCAGTAGGTTCCTCTTGCTATTAATAGCCTATTCCTGAAAAAGGTTATTGATTTGGAATAACGGATCATTATTACCTTCAATTAACATATACACACGCACCCTGTATAGAAGAATAAGTGTATGATGGCGTTGATTCACGATTCCGGATATAAAATAGCAAGATAGATTTCGGTGCATAGAGATATCTCAAAAATATGCGCATTTGCCCTGCAAAGACTTCTAGCAATCGGGGATGTGTTGTGAGTGTTAGAGCACAGTAGCTCCAATAGGAGTAGCATAGAAAAAACAGCACATTAGCATGACCTGACCAGTTGTGTGAACCCGTTATGGTCAATGAATCCGGAGTGCAACATCGCACACTGGCCCTATGTCCCACAAGGGATTAAAGAATCCAATAAGAGACACAGCAGGGTTAGAAGAATTTTCTTCGGTCTATTATTATTAGAATTGCCAGGACTACTTATTTCTGCAAGTTGCTAGTACTGCAATAATTTCAGTTTTTCCAACAGAGTTTAAGGTGTCGTCCATGAACTCTATACCTCTGCCTATTTTATCTAGTTTTGGAAAATGGAGATCTTGAACGGCATATTTCTATTACACGTCCCATTCTGCCTTACTCTGCAGGCATTCCAACGAGGATTTGGATGTGACAAATCTCAACTATCAATTCATCCTTGTCGTCCAATTTTAGATTTAATGGAGGCCCACCACCGGTTCGGTTTAAATGATTTCGTTTGGCCTGCAATTTAATTTTCACCTTGCCCTTTAGATCATGCCCACGTGTTTTGAATGTACGACTGCGTATGTCATACAATGTTGATCATTTTGTAGTGAGTTCACAAAATAACATATGGCAGTGTTGAACAAAATACGACTGCGTAAGTGCGTATGTCAAATTTTGCGATAAAAGTGTACAGTCCTTGGAAATTGCATTAACTACAGACTACAATAAGTCGAATTGCAGAGCATATTTCGATTTAACGAATGAAATTAGACAAACACTTTTTGATTTTTGACGTCTGTTTCGACGTTTGCTGATAAGTAATAAAAATAATAAATGTAATTATAGAAAAGAAAAATGTGTTTAATTTTTTTTATTAATTATAATTAATATTATATTATTTATTATTTATTTACTTACTATTTTATTAAACAAATATTTCCAATCGCCTGCATAAACTGATTATAAAATTAAAATTTTAATAATATAATATTTACAGGTGTTTACCAAATTACAACCAATATTAATATCACCTCTCTGTACTGAAATAAAATAAAAACTAATTACACATTAGATAACACCAATAAAAGGATTAAATGATATATTATCTATAACATAATACCAAAAATTACTATAGATAACATATGTATATTTACACTTGCGACACTTCAAACATAATCGTAACAAATCCGGCACAATGCCAATTCCCTAATTCGAATAATTTAGCGGAAATTATCACATTTAATTGCGTGTATGACGTTGACCCCATCGCTGCTTATCGCAAAAACTCATACATGTAAACACTAAACTATATAGTAAATACACAATTAATCGCTGTGTAATAATACTCAATTAAATTCGAGATAACACCGAGCTGTGCACAATTAGCATATAAGCATAAAATAAACAACGTGTAATTAAGTATAATATACAATATATGTTATATATAGTATAGTATGAAATTGTTATAAAATGTGCGGTATTGTGTGTTCGCTCGATTTAAGCCATTGAAAACAATTTGAGAATAATATAATGTATATTGTATATAATAACTAAAAAAACGTCTGCTGTTGCAAAAACTCCATTTCAATCGAAAACCTGATCTGTCTGGCATTTCTACGAAACATTTAAAAACTTTTTTGTTGTTCAAAGTGGTCTGAGAACTTATCATGGCTTTTTTGTAAATTTGATTTAATGTTTATAGTATTAATAACACATATTTCGAAATTTAAATCGTTAAAAGCTTTTAAGAATTGAATATTATACAAAAATATGATTTTGTTCAATATTATTTGCAAAAAATAAATAATAATATCTGCTCGGTCGATATTTTAATTAAATCGTGAGGTTCAAAACGCTAACTGGAGTGTATATATCTCGGAAAAGTCGTGCCTCAGAACACCAATGAAAATAATTGATCTCATTACAACAATATATATAATTAGTATTATTAAAATGGTTTGCCTTTATTTTCAAGTCCATCTCAAACGTAATATTGGATTATTGTGTAATGTAATAGGCTATTAAACTGCGAGCATGGCACATGCCTTTGTCTGGACTGATCACATAGCATTATTTAATATTATTATATTCGCTCAACAAAATAGCCTAGAATTTATGTTTTTACTTTGGTATATCGTAATTTTCAAAGGTAATACATCTCTAGTGGGCCCTATCATTCGATCAGCGATCATAATTTATTTTGATTTAATGTACATTATAAACATTATTAAGTCCAGGCACCGCAAAAGCCGTCTGATGGAGCACCCACATATGATTAAAGTTTCATTCAATATAATAATGCACGTGATGTGATTATGTGCGTATATTAAATGTCAGGTGCTCGTATGCTTGTGTGTATTTATGTATATTCAATACATATATATCTATACCTTACTGTGTATCCTGACGTCTCGTGTTTCACTCACAAGCTACTCATAATTATAATTTACTTGAATATTTGATTGAGTGTATTACTGCGGTATTGGATTATTGATTACGCGAGAGTTTCATTTCGCTTCAACATTATTATACATCTGCGTGCCCACCTCCAATAAATTAAATAATATCAATGTTTCTATATATTATGTTCCATATCAAGTATAACATCTACGTAATATGTCTTATGTTACAAAATACATATTTATTGTAGTATATAAAATCTTAAAACCAATTTATGCTCAGCACATAAATATATAGTATATAGAATATACTTGTATAAATGTTTATATTTGTATAATTGTATATATAAAATTGCCATTGTTATATGTACACTGTACATTTATAAAAAAATATTATATCAGAATGTATTGGGATTATAATTGGCTGTCTCGAATGTCCGATACGATACCAAGCGTCTCATAGGTGTCGGTCCGTAAGTTTCTATGTTCTATACGTAAAGCAAACATATTTTTGTAATATTTTTTTGGAAAACGTTAAAAAGAGCAATGAGTGAAATAGATAGTATGATATAGTCAAATTGGCAAACTTTTGCAGAGAAACGAGGAGTTATGTTAATGTAATACGGGTGGAAATAAAAAGGCGACAAAGTTCAAAATTCCTAATTCTATTCTGGAGCTGATTCACAGTTTCTGCATTTAAGTTCTCTCTGTGATAATGTGTTTTGACAAGGAAAAAGTTCAATATCCCATTTATACCAAAATCACCGAACCCAACAAATCTGCCTCAATGCCTCTAATCGAAGATTTTTTTGGTCAACTCGCAAAAATGCTTTTTGTAAAGTATATATACAATATAAAAAAGGCAAGTAAATATAATATTAATGGTTTTACTCTTAGTATAGTTTGTTATTATAATAGATCTATAAAATACAAATACATTTAATGGGGGTAGTTCTGGACGTTTTAACGAAAATAGTGATATTTTGTTAAAGAAAATCGCCGGTTTTAAAACTCAAACTTAAATAAAAAAATGTAACATTAAAAAAATAATAAAATTATATTTATTGCGTGATAATAAATATAGCTTCAGTTTTTCATGAAAAAAAATTGGCAAAAAATATGTCAACGGTATTTTTTATATATTCCCAGGTAGATAAAAAAATATTAATAATAAATTAAGAGAATTCTGAACTTTTCTTATTTTAATAAAAAAAATATTGAAGTTTTACGTGTACTTATTTCATTTCAATAAAGTATCAAAAATGGATAAATATGAATAAAAGGTACAATTTTTAAGTTTTTTAAAGCCCTAATGGGATCAAAAAAAATGACCTGTTTATTTATCGTTTTTTGAGCTTTTGGTAGAGCTACAATTTTTTGCTAACATTTGCCAACAATCTGACTTCATATTAATTATAGTATAATTAAATACCTTTATTAAATTACAGTTAAATGGCTGTATCCGTGAAGTATTCCAAACTTTAACCTTTACTTACTCTTTTAAAATCGAAACACAATATTATTTTAAGTTCTTGTGACGAGGATTGACTTAAATAAACAGTCTAATGTTATTTACAAACTAATTTAACTTGCATAAGCAGTTTGTATGACCACGGCAATAACGAGTCTTTTTGTCATGGTGTTCCTGTTTCCGCTCCTGAGCATATCCAGAGTGCGTGCCAACGGTTTGTGGGGTCTACAAAGTGGAGGCTAAACGATAGAAACGCCATAAGTTCGGCCGAAACTTGTTGTATAATGGCTGTATTTGGACTTTAAAGAAACTAAAAAAGCTAAATCTACCTAGCTCTCCCATCTCCCATCTTGCCACAGAACCTTTCAGCATCTGCTCTACCAACTGCCAACACAGCGCCATTTACTGTAGCCTCCATTCCCAGCTCGTCTACCCGTTCGTTGCCCAACATACCGCAGTGTGCAGATATTCACTACAGTTTTGTGGTGTTATTATTGCAGTATAGGTTTCGAAATTCGGTTCGACAATCAACAAGCTATTTTGTTGACTTAGCGGAGATTTTTGAGAACCTTTATTGCTGCCATACTCTTACTATTACGCTATTACGAAATATCCGGTGTATGCTAGATGTAACGTTTGGTAGCATGGCAGGTTATTTAACACCAGGATATCCAGTGAGTTGTCAAAATTGCTTTTTTTAAGAATTCTATTATATATATATTCTGTATTCTGTATTATAATTTTTTTTATTTTAATTAATTATTCAAAATATTATTTTATTATATTAATAATTGTATCAAATGATCATAAAAATGAATTTTATACAGTTTTAGAAATTATACGATGTGTCTTGTATTATCCTTAAATTATTTAAAATTAAAACCATTAGATTATAATTATATAATTATAAAATGCTTCTTGGTGTAGTGTCTTACGCAGTCGTCACACAGACGAAGCAATTTTTTTAGACATTTATAAAATCCGTAATCTTTTGATCAATGAAATAATGAGTTTAAAATATATTATTTTTCACCCTAAAATGTATAATACCCTTTTTATCACGAATATCATTTATATTTAAACAGTCAAAAATACTAGTTTATGATTTATATAATTATGAATCAATTATTATTATTACAATATATAAAACTAGTTTTGTATTGTATATTTTTTCTTTTCTAATGCTAGCCGTCAGAACGTCATAGTAATTTGACTGTTCTAAATAAATTATAAATTATAATAACATTATGTTATTTCAACAAAATAGATATATACTTGGCATCCGAAATTTTGTTTTGTTTAAATTCGGATTTGTAGGCTGATTCAGATTTTTGGAAGGAAGCCTAATACTATTAGTGTATTGTTAAATGTTGATAGTTTCCTTCTCCCAAAATTATAACTGACCATGTTGATCTCGATAAAAAAAAACTATTTTGCATTTAGCAGTTCGTTAAGAAAATTGATATATCTGGGAAGTCGTCAATATTTCCGATAGTTATTTTAGTATTCAGACTCCCATATATTATGCTCTACAACCAAACAGAATATATAGTCGAAGTGTGTACCATACACGTATATATAATCAATCAGAATACATAAATGCAAGATATTCAAACATTCCAGATAAATAGTAACAAAACCAATATACCATACACGTATTTTTTTAAAGCACACCCAAATCATCCCTCGCACACGGAAAAAAAGTATGTGATTGACAAGCGGAAAAACGTCAACGGACGACACGAAAACTCAATACAAATGCGTGCGTGCGTTACGCACGAAATTCAAGCGCGTGAAAATAAACATACATATATATATACTTTAAAATGTACATTATTTTACATTATATATATTATGGAAATTTCTATTATTTATTGATAGGAAAGACGCATATTATGTACACATGTATTTGTAAAAAAAAGCATTGAATTGTATAAATGTACGATGCGTAAATAAACAGGACGTATAAAATTTTTTTTTTAGGATTTCTGGTGCGTCTGAGCAATAATTGACGCGTGCTCGCAATGTGCAATGTGCTCAACTGCTCACGCAACGATCCATCACAGAACAAAAAACCGGGAGACGGGTAATGTGCTTTTAATTGCTTTGCTCGGGGTGCGGATCGACCAAGAACATACATCGCGCCCACAGCGAATGATTGACATGCCGCGCGTTTACGTATATGTACACATTTATATAAATATACACACACAAATATAGTTGTTCTAGTATTTCGCCCTCAAGGGTCGTTAGATTACACATAACGGTGTGTTATTTGGACTACACGTGCATGACCGACCGGTTGTTCCATTTGCATCCAACGAATAGTATATAACTCTGTCGTACAGAAGCTTTTTGCTTGCACACTATAAATCACGGCCATCTATCATCCACCCGAACATAATTCCAACCTCATTTATCTAGAATATGCACTCTCGACGTGCGCCGGTGTGTGTGCAAACAAACACACAAGGAAATAGAATAACATTACATCCCCCTTTTTATCCGGCACTAAATTCTCGCTCCTCAAGTTTCCGTCCAACGCACGAACGATCGAAGGACATGACCTACCTTATCACATACTCGATGCGAGTCCTGCCACACTAGGAATATATTATATCCTTTTTATAAATATGCATGAGCGCAATGAGGGCAAGTACGTATCTCATACGAGCAGAGTTTTGATGGATTACTCGCATTCGTCAAACTTGAAATCTTTCCTTTACGGTTGTCGGGACGTGTTTGGCGGACAATAGACGAGGTGTATATATATGCAGGGAGAATGATTGTCTGGCTCACATAAAATATGCACATGCAGCCAAAAAAATAAGAGCGATCTCTTATGACAAAACGTGCGCATCGAACATGCGCAAAATTTCATTACAACCCTTCTCAATATGTGTGTATTTTTTTGAGATGAGGTGGTTTTTATTTGCTGGAAATTCGATATCAAAATATAGTTTTGAAAAACGAAATGATTATATTGTTTTTTGCGCATTTGCATAATGTTATATAGATCGTATAAAACTAGTTCAGGGAAAAACCGATTTTTCATATGGAGACGACATGCGTTTTTAATTTTGCATGTAAATTATATTGAACCCCTTCAAGGCTGCGGTGTTTTGTGGCACGTGTTCGTTTGCGCACGCGTGGCTCAACGCCTCGTTAGAGCTGATTGGATTTTACATATTATCTTTTATTATATTCTATATATTTAACAATAGATTGAATATTAAATTTCTAGTATATTTGGCTTTGTTAAATGATGGAGAATATTTAATAATTATTATTTTTTTTTTCAATTATATAAGTAGATAAAATTTATATGTTTAATTCATTAAATATTTTTTTTAATAATATAGAAAAGTGTCAATTTAGTAATAATTGCTTAAATGAAACTAAACCATAAAAAACCGTTGCTGGCTTTTTGCAGCAACTTCGTATATTCCAAAGGTGTGAAATCATACGATTTCGGAAGCTAATTAACAAAATTATACGCTCATCAAATATTTCCATTCATAAATCGATTGAAACGAGAGATTTGTGGCATGTTGCGACGTCTTGTAGAAACCACAGCTATTCAACATAAGCAATTCATATGCGAAACAAAAAAGTTGGTAGTAATGGCTCTATAGTGTTCTTCATTGTATAATCGACTTTTTTTGGAGAAATTTGACCACTGATTCTATAACACAATCGTGGAAATACTTTACAATATGCAATAAAACCGGCGCCATAGACTTGTGAATTAACGTACCGGCAGACCGAAGTGTTTTTTGAATTTAGCACTTTAAATCCGTAGGTTCATTCTTTCATTCTGTTTTCACATAATCCAGTATGTATTTTCGTTTTATACGGTCAAAAGCCGCTGGTTTTAGTTAAACAATTTTGATACTGTTGATTGCTTTTGATAAACGCAATTTCTAAAAACCAGTAAATGTAGGAGTAATTCATGACAATTCATTTAAATCACAGTAGATTTCACTGAAAATCAGTAACTAATGCGCATTTATTTCAAGTACATTTAACACTACATTTAATAAGAAGCTCATTTTGTGCCCCATTGAGCGATCTTACGATGTAAACTATGGTCTTGCGGCTTCAATTCATGTTGCTTGATCTTGTATGGACGTAGGCCAAGATCATTCCTCAAAATCCTCCAAAATCTTGATGGAGAGAGGTTCAATTGTTGGACACGATAATGGATCGATTTATTTGGGTCGTTATCAACACTGCTCAACTTCGGTACGCACGGTTTGACATCTGAGCGGATGTTAATTGTCATTTAAAGTAAATATGACGCGAAAACGATCCATGGTTGCTCGTATGGACGATTATGGTGACCGTAAAATGGGCGTAAAGCACAATAAACTTCTAAAACTAATCCACGTTTTTCGAAAAAAAAATATAAAAATGTACAGGCTTTCATGGTAAAAAACGACCTGAAAATATCAACATAATCACACAAAGATACAGTACAATTATACATAAAGAGCACATACGGATTTTCGTTGTGCTTTTCATAAATTTAAATAAATTGATATACTGTGTTTTGTGTTTAGTTCAGAATCTATAATAGAAAAAAATGCGCGCAATCCAATCGAAGGCGGGCGTTTGACATGACGTCTATTTCTAGATTATGCGATCAGATAAACTGACCGAAGAGACCCATATTGTGTAGAACTAATTTAAATGCGAAGGCTCGGAAAATACAAAATTACATACATACATTTATACACATTCAATCCAAAGCGCGCCTCTGTTTATAGAGTGTGGTCGCTCATTTGAATTTGAATGAAATGTAAGATTTATTGTTGGCGATTTAAATGAGATGCAACCGATAAGAACTTTTGTAAGCAAAATGATTTGTGGTAACATGTGTTTTGCGTTTCACATATATCTATGCTATAATATACAATAGATATTATATAGTTTGTTATGCATTTCATGTGTTTCGCGTGCATTTCCGCGGAAATATTGAAATATGGAGTATACGGCTTTACGCTCACAATTGTTGATGGCTTATCGCTTTGTGTTGAGACTTTGTTCGTTTGTTCAGAGACTGCTTGAGGAGATTATGAATTTATGTCAATCTGAGTTTAGAGGGCGGACGTACATATTTTTAACGATGCAATCATTATTCGAAATATATTTGTATTTTCTCTCTATTCATCTTGTTCTCCTACATATTGTTAATATATTCAATTTGTGATATTCTAGAAATAAATCAGGACTTTGAGATACATACTCGTACATTGCTTAATAAAAATAAACCTTTGATGTGTAAATCAATGTGTTCCAGTTACTTTGATTTTAGATTGTATGTGTATGTATGGTTGTGGCATTTCAATGGAAATGATAACGAATTTTCTAATGCACCAAAACAGCATATGGCTTATTCACTATAAATTCCAGAATTCCCGTGACTGATTGAAATTTAACAGGGGCCTGTATAAAATATAGGTTAATACAAACGATTTCTTTTGTAATCGATATCAAATTACAATAATAACAAATTCCTATTAGCGTATTCTATATATCCCGAAAATATTTGTGAGAATATATTTTATAAAAAGGAATTTTCAATACAAAACAATAAATATCGACTTCTATATCAATGCATTTGTATATCGAAACAAATGCTTTGCCGCTTACAAAAACCACCCTTTTAAATTAATGATTGTAGTTTTGAATGCTGCTGCAAGATCTCAATCGTTAGACAATAAAGAAAACACACATACACAAAATCAAAATCGCACAAATACATACAATATATAACATATGATTAAATCGAAGGAAACGAGACTTGTCCTTGCCCCAAATCTTCTGGTACTTTTATTCTTATGGGTATTTGTGTGTGAGTGTAATAAAGTGTTAACGATATATTCCGAACAATACCCGTTTTTCTAGGTGTCATTACGCGATGTGATTACGATCGTCGTTATATTATATATGCACTGTATATAAAGGTATGTTTTTAAGTATATGTATGTATTTATATTTTTATGTACACATTAAACTGTATTATGCAAACCCGATTCGGTAGCGCAATTGTTTGCACTCTGCGTGTGTGTATTTATTTATGTGTGTATGCCGCAGAGTGTGTCTTTAAGATTTTTATAAAATGCCTATGGCGCAAAATCAACAATTTATGCGTGCCCATGTTTGTGGAAGAATCACAACATAAATATTGGTAAATAGAATATATCGTAAATTATGCGAACACCGAAAACACGTAGGATTTAGCTATAAAGATTATCATCTAAAATGCTAAATCGTTTATACATTTCGGCGACGTTCACCCCTCTTATTTAAACGATCGAAAGGGTTGCATTTTCTTCATATACGTGCGTGCTTGTTGCGCGCGTGAGAATCATGTTTGTATGTATGCGTTTGTTTGTTTTTCGGCTTAAGAAGTTACTTTTCATTTATCAATCAAGATCGTATAATTGTGGTACATAAACAAGAAAGATGTTGTTGATATTTGAATTGCCCTTCCCCTGTATGACTTGGATGGAATCAACATTATTCGTTGTGTTAAAAAAAAACTATTAATTTCGTTTTTGGTAAAGGTGTGACGAGATTTTTTTTAGTTTATTTATTTTGATAAATAAAACCATCATACCGGCAATAAAATAGGTATTTTATGGTATTATACACTAATTACATAATGGATTTTAAATATATATTTATTTGTGCTGTTTTAATGTATAGATTTATGTTTTAGTACATCATTTATTTTCTATATTGGAAAAAAATGTAAATTATATTTTACTAGTAATATATTTTAATATAAAAAGATTATGGAGATAACTAGAAGATAAAAAGTGCACAAATATCTTAAAAAAAAACTTTTTTTAAAATAAACGAAATTCTAAATTCACCCAATCACGCGTGTAAACACGAAAGCAATTAAGAGCCGACAACACCTTCATCAAAACACAGTTTTCGAATTATTTTGTTCGATTATCAAATTCACGACAAAAAGGCAAATCTTTAAATTATTTATTATAAGATACAACCAAGTTAAACTGCTTTAAGCCTTTTTTGAGAGAGTGCGATGCCGCACACCGGATTCAGTGACCATTACGGGTTCACACGACTAATCAGGTCAAATGCGTGCAATACGTGTAGGTTATATGTAGGTTATTTTCAGTTTAAAACCTGCAATTATCTTTGCGTTAGTTAATTGAAGGCGAACCATCATTCAGGTTGTAATTCGCTTGATGTAAGGAAAAAATGCTTGAAGTTGCTTGAAGTTAAAAATAGAAATGTCCAAAATATTAAATACAATTTTCATTCGGTTTTCAAACGAGGCAATTGTGGTGAAAAATTAAACGCTTTAAAGAACACGAAAGCGATATCAAAATTTCAATAGCGCCGTTATCAAATCTGCCACCTCCATTTGTAAAACTTAAAGTGACGAGGTTGCTATCAATGGGACCAGCCATTGAAATAATATTAGAACTGTTTTTGGGTCATTGCAAGCGTCTAAAGAAAGCTTATTAGTTTATTTAAAAAGCTATTTATTTAAGCCGTCCATTCATTTTTTTAAAGTATATTAGATATTCAAACAGAATTGAAATTTTGTCAGGATTAAGAAATTGACATGCGGAAAAATATTTAAAAAATATTAGCTGAACATTTATATGAGTTTAAAAAATATAAGAGATAATACCCATGCTAGGCTCGATCACATCCATAAACATTTAAAAAAAATTAAACACCCTGTACGTAACTGGGTCTTAAAAACAATTAACCAATACAATTTAAGGCACATGTTGGAAAGGAATTTCCTATTTCCTAAATACCTCCCTCATATTCATTTCAGTAATCTTGAACTAATTAAATTAAGGTAATTTTT
>JANSTU010000120.1:0-34689 GCA_027564075.1 Bolitophila hybrida
TTGTACTTTAATATGAAAAAATAAATTTGATGATCGGATGAACCGTTTTGTTTTTATTGCATTTAAAAAAAAAAAGTATATACTTGTACACATAACCTTAAATTAACTAAAACAGTATGTATGTATGTATATAACAAAAAAAATTAATCTGTCATTTAAAAAAAACAACTATCATAAAAGATAGATCTATCATCTGAGCTGCTTTCAGAAAATAAAACAAATCAAACTTATAACCTAACTTTTTGTACTTCGCGGTTGTGAACCATCGCTTAGTTTCTATGCACCTAACACAAAATAAAGAAGTCAGACTCAGACAGACCTGTGAGATACATAGGAAAACATGGAGATTTTAATAAATTTTAACAATATGTTTCTCAACAAGAAATCAAAATAATAATTAAATATACAGGGTGGTCCGGTTCAATATGCTAATCCGTTAAAAAATACCCTTTAATTATTTAATTTAATTAAATTTAATTAATTTAATTATTTTTTTAACACATTAGACAAATGCCAATCCACTCACAGAAGGTTGTGAGAGACTGGACAATTAAGTGGTAATCGACGGGAACGGCATGTGGAACCTGCCAGAAATGTATTATATGAGAGTATATCAGAGCCATCTATTAGTACATGAAAACTATCCTATCCTATCATCTCTACCATGCAACAACTGCTCAAGAGTTACTACTAGGAGACTTGCCTAACCTATTGGATTTTTTTAACTGGTTGTTGGAACGGAATTTTGACAAATGAGTCACAATTTGATATAGATGGCATAACTAACTTTCACAATTTACACACAAGGGCTACGGAAAATCCACGTGTAAAAATAAAGACGTCATTTCAGCACATATTTAGCGTAAATGTTTGGGCTGGTGTAATTGGTGATATGCTTATTGGACCGTTCGTCCAAGATTAAATAGTGAAAGTTAGTTGCATTTTTTGATAAAAGATTTGCCAGTACTTCTTGAAGATGCGCCCATTTTCCAAAGACGAACCCTTATTTACCAACATGATGGAGCACACTAAATCGGTGGATTGGACGAAATGGACCAATACATTGGCCTTCAAGATCACCAGATCTTGTTGGACAGTGTTGGATATTTATGTATAAGGGTCGATGAAGAAACTGGTTTATTCAACCGAAATTAGATCGCTGGTTTAATTAAAAGAAAAAACTGATGCAGCAGCACATACAATTTTATTTGATTTGTCAACAATTGACATTTCAAGAGCAATTCAAAGAAGGGCATTAGCTTGTATTCAATCAGAAAGTGGTCACTTCGAACTGGTTTTGAAAAAAAGAAAATATTATAAAACATTTAAGCACTTCTAAAAAAACTATTTAATTAAAAACATTGTTTTATTTAACATAAGTATATAGGATTTAAGGAATATTAAAAACTAATATTATCTCGAAAAAAATGTGAATTTAATGGGGGGTAGTGGGGGATATTTTTTTTTTGGTTTTCTGGGGGATAATTTCTTCAACTCGAAAATTGTACGGCTGTTTTCGGCAATACAAATAATATTCAATAGTCTAGTTTTTATTTATTTTTATTCTAGCCGACTTTTTCCGATTCCGAAACTAAAACGAAATCGAAAAGAGCCTACTTATAAAATAATTAATCCAAAATGCGTAAAAAACATTAAACACATTAAATTACAAAAACGTTTTTAAAAATATTATATATATTATTTTTTTTAAAGCTACTTCGATGTCATGTAACCACAATTTAAACTTGAGGTTCTATGCCTGAAAATCCAAGGCGACTCTTTTCTATCACTAGTTCGTATTTGTCCACATCCTCGCACATCGAATTGAATTCATCCGCAAACTTTTGTAGCTCCAGCTCCTGTAAGACAAAAATATAGATTCAATTAAGTAATAATAATAATAGTGGATTTCTATAAATAGTACCGCTGCAGCTTCATTCCCCAACTTGCGCTGCCGATGACGTTTTTTATGGGGACCTTCTTGTGAATCTTCATCGTCATTTGCTTCGTCCGAATAGTTATGCGAAAGTATACGTTTTCGCTTTGGCACACGAGTGTAGCTTCGAGGTTTTTTCTGAAAACATAAAGAAGGTCAGCTAGTTATTTATTTAATAAAATAATATAAAATGAAGAATATACCTCGGTGCTGTTTGGCCACAGTGAATCAAATAGAACCGGCTCAAATACACCTGAAGTATCCATTGATACTGTAGTTTCGGCTGAGATTTCTTCTGCCCGCTTTGCACTCTGGACAAGCTGTCGCAAGTCTTTTTGTTTGGCTTCGTTTTGTGTAAACAGATTCTTTACTTCAGGCACCGTCAAACGAGTAGGACCAGCACCGACAACCGCTTTCGCAGGACGCACTGGTCTCGGAGTCAAGAATTTACGAAGACCGTTAAGTTTTTCCTTAAGTGTGCTACTGTGCACTGGAACACTTTCAAGAAATAGCGAACAATTCCCAACGTTTTCATCATCTTCTGCATCGCTGTCAAATCCGAAACAATCGGCGACGTTGTACTGCTTCTTTTTTGGGGATTTTGGCTTCTGTATTAGAGGAGCCGTAGCTTGTACTATCGGACGAGGCACCGGTTTTCTTAGTGAAAGTTCAGTAGTATCTGTTAATCTGCTGGCTACTATCATTTTAGGCGGCAAACCCATTATTAGATTGTTTATCTTCAGTTCCTGTCCAAATGCTCGTTTAGATGGTGACTCGTTTAAGTTTCGTATGCTCAGTGGATGTAATGGACTCCGGGGCACTTTTTGGAACATATTTGACGATGGCACATGGTTCTCTGGCTCCACATTTTCAATATTAGAGAGATTTAGCGATGTATCGTTTAGTACCACCATCGTTTGGAGTGGCGTAGGCGGTGCAGCTAGTTGGCTATTATTTAATAGTGTGGTATCGACGGATAGGCGACGCTTTGCCAAAATAGGGACATCACTGGAATATGTGGGTAAAACATCTTTGGATGTAGACAGATAGAATGTAGAAGGAATATGATCATTGTCGGCACGCCATGGTGATGCGCTGCCGGAAAATGGCGTAAGTGACATGGGTTTTTCAGACGCACTGGTCGCTTGTTTTCGAAGAGGAGTCGAATGGTGTGTTGGCTTATGAAGCAATGTGTTTACGTAGGATTTGTATTGTCCAGAAGGACGAGCCATTTCAATGTCAGGCACATCGTTTTGAACTGTGGGGCTCGCTACAAATGAGGTTGACAGCAGGCCATTAATAGTAGTATCATTTATAGCAGGAGCTGACACAATTGCCGCCGTCGATATCTTATTAGTTTTTAGTACATTTGGTTTAGAACAAATTGCGATTTTAATATTCTGTTTGAGCTGCTGTAAGCCTTTTTTGAGAACTGCGTTGCTGACCGTTTTCTTGACACGCGGTTCAGTTTTCTTGACACGAGATTCCGTTTTCTTGACCGGTTTCCTAGTTCCTTTCTTAAGTATAATTTTTTTCTCACGATTCAATTTTGCAAAGAGCTTCTTCATGGAATCATTTTTGTTTTCTTCGTCGGACTGTGATAACGACGTGTAATCAAAATCATACGCATTGGCTTTGTCTGCCTTTAAAACTTGAGATGTCCGCACTGGACTGGGAATATAAATAGGATGTTGCTCCTTTAACTTCAGGATTCGTTTAGTTGGAGATGTGATATTCTTTGCTGGTCTATGTATAGAATCTTGAATTTCAGTGGAACGTGGCGAGTCGGGAGCAATTTCGACACATTTTGATGACACCTGATTAGGTTTTAAACTACGTATTTCTTTCGATCGTACATTTTTATTTATAGATTCCTGGATTATATGTTTTTTAAGGCGTATTGTAAACGGTTTTAGTGTTATAGGTGTATTTGTGCAGATTTCATTTAGCGGCTCTCGTGCCGTGGGAATAACACATCTGTTTAGTTTAACAGTACATTTCTTTGTAGATGGATTTTTAAATAAAGCTACATCCTGATCGTTATTCTCTATCACAGCAGCATTATTAATCGAATTTGGGACTGTTTTGGTTTCTATAGATATTTGCGGTTTAGTTATTCGAGCAAGTTTGACTGAACAGGTTTTGACTTTAGGAGTGTCTTGATTCAAATCTTCATTAATTTGAACTTGCTCATCATCTATCTTAATTTCATTGTGCATTGGAACACCTAACGCAGGTGGTATTTGTTGTCGTTTTAATAAAACAGAACAATTTCTAATAGTAGCTTCATTTGTCTTCGTCGGTACATCGACGCGAGTGAGTCTAATTGAAGATTCTCTATTGGGCATCTCCACACTATTTTGAGCGGCTTTATGCGGTCGCCGTGCCATTGTTGAAGTTTTTTTAATTTTCATCTCAGCTAAAACATAAAATAAACTAAATAATATAATATTCACTGCGCATTTAAAAATGCATTTCACTTTTTACTGCATAGCAAAACAAAAAAAGTTGCTCATTGTATCACTTACACATAAAACTCGCATCGCAGCAAAATAATTTATATTTTAAAATACGCTTGCAATTGTTTTAATAATGAAAATCTTATTATTATAAAAGTGTTTTTCCGTTTAACTTCAAAACAATTAGAATATTTTCATTTATAATTATTATTATATGTTGTGAAATTTGAATGAGCTAGATTACGTCAATTGTGTCATTTTGTTAGCGTGGCTTATGTTGGTACACACTTTTGGGTTGCCCGATATAGTACAGCGTTTACCAATTTATATAGCTTGTGGGTATAACGCACTGTTAGTTACAACTATATGAATTACCGCACTGTAAATTGAAAATTAGTTTGGCACCGATGAAAAATTTGGCAAACTTCGTGTAATTTTAAAAAAATAACATAATAAGAAAAATATAAAAAACAAAATGATTGGTCTCTTTACTAGTTTAAAATGTGGATTATTTTAATGTTGAATATTGAATAATTTAAAAATTAAAACGTTTTTGTATTGATTTGTACTTAAATATTCGTAATTATGCTCTTACCAGTATTCACGGAGAGCATGGCATTATCTTTTTGCGAATTTTCGCCCGCAATAACAATAACAATAAATACACGATTTGTGGTGAGATTTAAAACCAGTTTATGTGTTATTGTTCTTGTGGATTCGAGAAACGATAATGCATGTTACCAAGTTCGTGTAATATGTAGCTTAAAACTTTTTATAATTCACCATATAATTTTACATCGTTTAAGTATTTAAAAGAAAATATATAATAAATTATTTGTGGTGAGTTTTTAAACTCGATTTGTATTTTATTGTTATTGTGAAGCAATCATAAAAATATAGGTGAAATTAACAAGCTGATGCATGTATATAACAACAATAATTAATCTGGCAAATAAAGGTTCTATTATCTGGTTCATGTGTAAAACGAATTTTGCGCGTGTGTTTATTATCAGGTAAGCAATGTAGCACAGTGGCGGATGAACTATTTTAGAGAGTTAAGCGATAAATTCCGCTTCTTTGGAAGCGTCATAGAAAATAAAACAAATAATCCTTAACAAAACTTTTTGTTCTGTATTTACGCTTTACTATTACTATTTTTATTTAAGACATTAAAACTTTAAAACCATCATAAACCAGCATTATTTTTTTTTATTATTATAACGTCGAGACCATATACAACAAACTCCTTGAAATTAATAATATTTTATTTTATTTTTTTTTAATTTAGGACAGAATTCTTTAAAAGATAAATTTTCATATCTGGCAACCTTTACTTGTAAAATCAACAACTGCACAACTGCTTGTTTGACTTCGGTTGATCGTGATCGTTGCTTATATGTTTTGGTTACTCTTCTCTGTTCTCTCATCTCTCTACTCTGTTGTGTTTTGTGTACCGTGTTGGTGTTTTGCCTTGTATGTGTTTGTATATTGACTTATGTTATTGCGTATTGTTAGTTTTGTTAGTTCCCTTTTTCTTAGTTTCTCGAAGACAACGCAAGCGATCGGTTCAGATTTACCGTGGGCACACTATTTACTTGTACAATTATTATTATATATGTATTGAACAGAGAGTTGTAGGCTTTCGTGAAAGAGAAAGATTGTGTGTATGGTGCCCGCAGAATATAATAAAAAAGGCTACTCAACGAGCCCACAAAGAACGCGTGTGCCCATTTCGTTTGATTTTTTTAAATGGTTCATTCTTTTTCACATGTGATCTTGCATATCTATAGTTATATTGTGGTACGCACCCGCCTGCGTACTGTGAGTGCGAGTGTGCTTTTCTGCGAACAATTATAATATCGCTTAGGTACTTGAATTTGTTGAGTGCGAGATCCGTATATACAATCCATATATACAATAATACATGCACATATATTCTGTGAACTGTGTCTATCTTGTGAATTATATATATATATATATAATAAATATATATATATATATATACATATAATAAATATTAAGAATATCGCGAAATAAGAAGTTCGCTTTGCGCGCACGATTAGTTAAAAAGTCGTTAATTATAGATATAATTGTAAATTGGAGTCAATTAATGAGGCCACATTCGGTTTCTTTTTGAGTGTGTGAGTGCAAGCAACGCGTTATTTACATATAAACACAAAGATCGTGCGTTTGCCTGTTGCTTATTTTATGCACATCTTTCGCCGATCGCTGTGTACGGGATACCTCTAACATAAAATAGTGGATATACAAACTGAACACACACACACACACACACCTTCAAAAAACGAATTTCCCTTTTGGGCGGAACACATTTTGGAGTGTGCGTGCATTTGAGTAATGGAGCTTAGACATGGAATTTAATTTCGCCAAAAGGATTACGCGTTATACATATACGAAGCTGCGCATTTTGTTGCTGGTGCAGTTTTACTGGAGCAGCGTGTCTGGGAATTTAACCGTGTCGTACAGCACAGGTGAATATTATATACATTTTATTATTTATGCGTATATGTGAGAGAATTGTGTGTATGAGTCAGTGCTGGCACGCGTTCGGGAGGTGTTGCATGCTATTATGAAATTTGCATCTTAAGAAAAGTACAAATAAAACATAAATTAGAAAATATTTATCTAAATTTTCAAGGTAATTTTGCTATTTTTTTAATAAGATTTACCATGATCTCTTTTATAAGGATTTAAATAATTAAAATAATTGTATTTTCCGTTTCATTCTGAAACTGTATTTTTCCTTCTTCTTGTAAAACTATTATTGCCTTGGAAACAATCCGAAGAAAATTCACTTCCATATACACAAAGAAAAATTGACCGCGAACACGAATCTTGTATTCAGCGCACGCGCAATTTTCATGTATACGATCGCGCAACAGGTAATACAGGTAGCCTGCAAGCACTCAACGCACAATTAGGTACAATATACATATATATACATAATATATGCACTATGTTATAATACCACAACTTCTTTATTGAAACTTGCGTGTGGTTAGGAACGTTGACTGCATTTGCGAACAAAGGCCCGTGCACACCGGAGACGCATAAGACACAATGAGTTATGCAATTAATGGGTTTGTTGACACAAGACGCATGCGATTTCTCTTGGCTCTTGCACTAGATTAGCACAACAAATCGGTCGCATATATAGATTTCCGGCCATTGTGACGATATTAAATATTCTTATGTTCCTTTACTGCAAAACGATGAAATGGAGTAAAGATTATTTAGGGAACAAGTTTTATATTTTTCAATTTTTATAGACTCTTTAAACTTGAACGAAAAAACAATATGTTGAAATGGATGTAAATAAATCGTGCCTTTATTAAATTGTGATGTACGAATATTAGTATTTATTTATTTTATTTTTTTTTTTAAATATTATGTGCACAATTTTGTAACACTTTTTTTATGATTTTATTATTTTTTAATAATTTAAATGTCTTAAATAGTAAATAGTAAAAAAAGTAAAACTAGTAAATCTTTAATAATCAAAATACGAGTATTTATTTACGGGAACACGAATTAACGTTTAGGTGACATAATTATCTACAACAATTGGAAGTAAATACACAATTTGTACTGAGTTTTAAAAAATATACTACTTATCAGTTATTATGTTTACATTATATATTTAAATAGTAAAAATAACCATAGCCATTGCTGAGTTGGTTAATGGAAGGTCGCCGGTTCGATCCCCGCCCGGAAGACCGAAGTGTTTTTCGAATGTAGCACTTTGAATAAGTAGGTTCATCTTGCTATTAATAGCCTATTTCTGTAATAGGTTATTGATTTGGAATAACGGAACAATAATGCAATCAATTATGATGGCGTTGATGATTCACGATTCCGAATATAAATTGCAAGATAGATCTCGGTGCATGGAGATATAGACTCCTAACCATCGGGAATGTGTTGTGAGTGTTAGAGCACAGTAGCACGTAGCACCAATAGGAGTAGCACAACACAAAACAGCACATTAGCTTGACCTGACCAGTCGTGTGAACCCGCAATGGTCAATGAATCCGAAATGAGGCATCGCACACTGGTCCTATGCCCTACAAGGGATTACAGGATCCAATAAGCTCAGGAATGAGGCAGAAGGAATGTTCGAGCATGAGGTCAACAGGCAATAAGTGATTAGTAATCAAAATAGTGGTTGCCATCACATATCCCCAAAGAGACCAGTCTCTCGCAGCTTTGCTTAAGTTGTTGTTGGCAAGTGGCAAGCAAATATGGATAATCCGAATCGTAGTATGAGTCCCGAACAGGCGAAAAGTATCAGAAGGGACCTTATTGGAGCTATTGATTGATTATTGATTCTCTCTCATTCTTTCAGCCCATCACACTCGAACGGCCGCATTCAGTTACATCGGTTGACCTACAGACAAAGCTAAGTGTCTTATAACAACTATTAAAAGATTTGAGGTATTAACAGTATTCTCTCTGAGATTGGACTGTACGTTATCCTAACGGACAGTACAGTTATAGTTATAGTTACATCGAGAACAGCATAAAAAATGAAATAATGGCTTTTATTGCTGTTGAATCCACACTGGGTCTCATGGTAGACGGATCTAATATCCTTTACTATAAAGCGACAAAGATGTCGCCTATTCTAATGAAAATGAAAGACCTCCAATGATAAATGGGCCTAGAGTGATACAGCATCCCGGTGCAGCAGAATAGTAATATTCATCATTGCATGGCGTCCTTGATAAATCCTAGTGAAAGTGAAGTAGGTACCACTTCAGATGTGGTGCGAGAAGACTGGTCACCTTTTAGGCCAGATATACTCCAAAATCTACGTCAGGCAAAGCGACCACAAGTAGTCCAAGCTTAAGCTGCGCAGCCTAACAGCTAATTTCCAAGACTTTGAGAGTAGTTTATATTTACAATACAAAATCTCTGTTTTAGATATAAACAAGATCTGAGGAGCACATTGGGACCGCCTAGTGACCTGCGTGTAGTTTGTCAATGTAAATTCTGGACGATAGTCCATCATCAATCTAAAAAATCGAGTATTTTTTATAAAAATTAAAGACTAACTAAGTCCGTTTAAAATATTATCGTTTGGCGAAGTAAAGCTCACCACAAATGTTTTCTGTCATTAAAACGATGTTTGCATACTATGCAGCAAGTCTTTATCTTTAAGTTTACCATCATAATTGTTTTATACTCTCTATACTATATATATAACATATTTCAATCATATTTTCTCTGCATTTCCCCAGAAGTTCCTTGGAGTAAAGCAATGTTTGGTTTCTTTAACCTAATTTTATACAAGAAAAAAAATAGTACAATACTGTATACATTTTTACCTACACCAGTATAAAATAATTTTTGGTATGTAGCAATAAAAGTATAAGTATAAGTATAATCAAAAATTATAATAAGATATAAATAATCAAATTTATAAAAAAATCGAGGATTTTTTGTTGTTTTTGTTCAAAATATCGTAAATGTTTATTTTTGTCCAAATATGTAAAATTTATCAACTAACAAATATTTCTCGGGTACAAAATATGTATGTTTCCTGTTTATTCGATAAAAATTTATAATCAAATATATATATAAGTTGTTATGGTATAAATATATGGTGTTTTAAAGTTGAAAGTTAAATTTTTGCAGCAAGATAAATCAAATAATGAATAATTGTGTTGCATTTTAAATTAAATAATTTTGGGTTAAATGTTTAATGAATGAATATATACGAGTATATGCTTGAAAAAATTCAATTCTCCTAATTAATCATTTGAGATGATTACTTTAATTATGAATTACAATGATATATTCTTATGTACAATATTCCACAAATTACATCTATTAATTATTAAATGTTAATCTTATTTAATTCTTATGTGCGTGTATGAAAATTAACCACGAAATCGAAATGTCTATAAAGTATCTCACGCGATTAGTTGACTCAAAAAAGTACACAGTCACTGTCAACACACATATATTATTTCTAGATCAACAGACTATATAACAACGCGCGTTTAACAATGTAAACAATGTTAAAAAACCGAATGTTTTATTCAAATACAATAATACATGCTTAACAGCCAGCGCAGTAACTGTATACGAAAACTGTGTGTATATTGCGCCATGATGCGGAGAAAGTACAAATACAGTACAATACATATGTTTAGGTACTATTTTTGTTGTAAATGCGCGGCGGTGCATACGATTTGGTGTGCGTGAGCGTATCTACTTGTGTAATGTGTATATGAACTTCCCTGATTTACTGTTTTTTCTAATTGAATAGTATATAGGTTATGTGCACTGGATCAATTTGAATACATAATTATTTAAATATAAACAGAAATATCGTCAAACGGTATAAAAAATAATGAACTATATGGGTCAAGATCAAAAACATTTTAAATTGATATTATCTATCATTACCAGAAAACAAATTAAAAAATACTAATAACATTATATGACGGTGCACCTTGAATGCAATGACCTACATTTCATCTTCATAAAATATTAACTTCACACATTTTTAAGGTGCTGCCATTAATTTATGTAAAGTGTCACCATAATGAATACTGCTCATTGTTTTTGTTTACTTAAGAAATAATTTAATTTTTTTCTCATAAGGAAAAAAACAAAATTATGTTAATATATCTATAATTTCATATGAAAACAATGAATTTTACCATATCTTCGAAGACAATGTATTTTTACGTTTCACGTACATTTAAACTGCTTTTTGTTTGTATTCTCCATAGTTTTATACATGTTTGTTATGACAGATTGGTGGCGCACACACGCACCATTAACCGTGCGCTAAAAGCGCCGCCAAACGAACATGTTACCAACCAATTATTTTATAAATTGTATTTAATTGCACCTTAATCTAAGTAAAATTTATAGTTTTTTTTATAATGTAATTATGCATAATAAATTAATAACTCACTGCGTATATAGCCTATATATGAGATCATAGTTAATCGCATTAAATCTGAATAAATAATTATTTCTCAATATCAATAAATGTTTCTTTTTACTTGTAGCATTTTCTAATATGTGCAGACTGTAAATTACCATTTCGTATTAACTGTGATTGAGATTCTCTTTTATAATTTGCGCATGTTTTAATGGAATTGAGTGTGTTAGTGCCGCACACCACACAAGAAGTTATTAAGTGCGTTATGATTGCTCTGTTTACTTCCTAGACGCAAGTGCATATAAACGGTGTGCGTAAGTGTTGAGCATTTATTAATTTACGTAATCAGATCAAACAGACGGTTTTCTACGAATATGTTATAACATATCATATTTATAAAGTATGTAGACATAAGATTTTACATATACATGAACACATACATAGTATATACTAACGTAGGCATACACAAGTGCATCATCTTCTTTGCTTGGGGTAAAACGAGTGTATATCATATTTATATACAAAATGTATCAATGTTAAATGCAGATAAAGCGCATGTTTTCATCACCGATTACAATGCACTTTCTGAAGAACTCAAAAGAGAGAGAGAGAGGAGGAGGAACACACACAACGCCACAACGCAATGTCGTCGAAAGGCGCACCTTTTTTGTTTGAATTTACATACATATACTTGAGTGTGTGTGTATTATACTATATACATTACTTATGCTGCCTACATATATATATATAGAAATATACAACATACAAGTTCAATTAATTTGAATTTATGCTCCAACATGCGCCTAATGTTGGATAATGTATATAAAGCAGCTGCTTTAGAGTGGGTGTCAAGTCAACATACACAGGCGAAAGCCACATGCAGATAACGCTCAGGTTTTTCTCTTCTAAAATGTGAGATCATATTTTGGAGGAAGTTTAGATAGTTTTAGTTTAAGATTTATCGTTTAGACATATACTAATGAGAAGAAGACTAGACAACAACTTTATCAGCACTGTTTGTTATGAGATAAGTTTGGTATTATACATTAAATATGTTTGTTTATTGGTGTAATAAAAGATAACATAAACATTGTAAAGAGTCTAATCTTCTATATAGTAAATATTATAATAAGGCCTACACAAGTGATTTAAGGTTGTTCTTTCTTTTTATTTTAATGAATAAAAAATAAATTCCTTTTTATGATCGTAACCGAAGTTGTATTTGCTAGTAAGAGACTCCAGAAGTATAGCAAAATAATTAAAAAAACATTTTAATTTCATATACTAAACTGAGCCTTTTATTGCCGGCTAATAAGTAAAATTAATTAATTCTGCTTTAATAAATTTATAATTTTTTTAAAATTACGCTTTAAAGATGTCAGAAAAGTGGTCAGACCATGTGACGGCCTTTTTTCAATTTTTTAAGTATAACTATATATTTATTACCATTTCAACAGTAAGCAAGATGTTTTACAGATTATAATCTTCATCACAATTTGTGCTACACACTTAAAAGGCAACTATATCGAAAACAGTTGGTCGAAGGTCTCCATCTTTCCAACCGATGTGCTTTTCTGAAATCAAAAAAATAAACGTTTTTTTAATCTTTGGCTATCGAATGAAATAGAATCATTTGAAAATATTAATAATCGAATAATTCATATATTTTGTTTTTTTTTTATTAAAATTTTCTGTTTATAATTTATAATTAATTTATAATTTTGTTACGAAAAAACGGCTAGGAATTCGTCCATTTTTGTATATCATGTCGAATTGCCATTTTAAAGCAATCGGTCAAACCATTTTTGAGATATCGTGTTAGAAAAAGCAGTTTTATGAAAAACTATGCATAGCATCTCATTCTTTTGTGTTTGATGTCTATTACAAAATAAACAAGCATTTTAATTTTAAAAAATTTAATTCGTAGTTTAAACAATTACTCGTTTTGTTTGTACATTGGCCAAACAATTTATAACCTATCTGTTAAGAGAAAACTATTTGAGAGTTTACACATTTTTGTTGTTTACAAAAACTTGTTCAATTCATGGGGTCCGGTCCTAACCGTTCGGCCATATAAAAATATATTAAAACAATGTTTTCAGTTCTTTAGCTATTTGATTGTCACTTCGGCAAAGATTTCTCTCATGTCGCTTCTTCACTTTTCGAACCTTCTAAGGCGATGTTACTGTTTTTTCGGACCACCTCCTTTATAGCGTGTCAACATTTATATGATTCACAAACAATCGCTAGTTGTGATTTTCCAGACAAATATGACGCAATCATTCTTTTTTACTTTCGAATTCCATTACGTTAAAATTGTTTCTGTAAAACTAACAATAAGACGCAAATGCTTTTTGTGAGTTAATATCAGTACAAATTTGATCAAATTTGTTTTTTAAGAACAATAATTAAAACAAAATTATATTTCAAAAATGCATTACATTGAAATTAGTGTGGACAAGTTTTATTTGTTGTACGATGCATAATAAGTAGCATGATGCTAATCAGAATTTATTAAAAGGACCATACTTATATCACGAAAAAATAGTTTTTTTAAATTTTTTTTTATTGAATCTAGTTTTTTTCAATAATATGAACATACCAACTTAAAGTACAGAGAGTAACCATCATTTCAGATTTTTTTTATTGAAAAATATCAAAAAGTGCAATTAAAATGACCATCAAATACATATAATAAGGTTTTAAAAAACCGTTTGGCGGTGACCAGCACTGTGGCGAACTAATAACATAAATTTGTCTTTAATAGATTTATATAAAAATGTTTGTTTTTGCAAAATGTCGTATAGTCAAAGTTATTGGATCGATTTTTTTTATAAAAAAAGTTTGATCAAAAAAAAAATCGTACGATTATATACTAAATTTTTATATATTGAATTAGCCTCAAAAAATTAAATAAAATCGGTTCAGTAGTTTTTGAGTAATTTTGGTCGCCGACTTGAAAAATGCGATTAAAGTTTCATCTGCAGTTTACACACCAAGAAAACTTTTTTTACTGATATTGAATCATCTATTCCGTGACCATATTAAAGCTCTTCCGCCGAAATGGTCGATTCCAAAATATCAATTTGGTGTTGCCTTTTCTTCCTGGATAGAAACCGGATAGAAACCTCTTATATAAATTGTAAAATAATAGCACACCTAGTTCGATCGTAATTAACAAAATATCATGAAACCTCTGTATAGCTTGAGACAAAGGTTTTTAGAGGAGGTCCAGACCAATATAAATAAATTTATATTTATAACCGGATTCTTGATTTCTCCTCGAGGTTTTCGTATTTGATCTAGATGATCTAGAACTAGTTAAAATAGAGTCGAAAAAAGCACACACTAATTTAATGTAATAATTATAATGGATTTTGTATTTTGTTAATTACAGCAATTATCTGGCCACCAGTGATCGTTCTATATTACATATTTAAAATATACATGCATATTATTTTTGTATTTATCTGATGTGTACTGCTTTGGAAGTTCGTGGTGATTTTTGTGAATTTTCCTTTCCAAAAAGTTAGTTTTTCTCCTTCGTGTTATAATATTAGTTTGGGAACTAAATGGCCCCATTTTTAAACTTTCATATCCCATTTCCAGATAATATCCATGATGAAATACCAAAAATTCGTTCATTTTGAAGATATTACTCTCAGCAAATTATTTCACAATAATAGCTTTAAACTTTGTTTGATCGCATCATATAATATGTAAAAGCAAACTTGATAAACATATAGCTGTCTGCTCTTTATGGAAAAAATTACATTGTTTATTTTCACTTTAAAAAATAATTAATTTTAAATGTCAAGTTCAAAATAAACTCAATTTGAACCGACTTCATGTGTTATGTGCTATCGCTAATTACAATATTTCCATCTCTTAAAAAATAAGATTTGAATCTACATCGTAAAATATCCCACTTAATATATTCACAGATAATTTACACAATGTGTTTTTACATTTTAAGATATCCCATAAGCAACAACACCTTAAACAACCATAATATTATTAAATAAAGTATGCGACATAGTCGTCAACAGATATTATGCACTAAAAAACCTCTCGATATATAAATATGTACAATATTTATGCATGATATACATACCTTTACATATTATTCGTATTTTATTTATTTATACAGAATTGCCTATATACGTATTTATTCTATCTCATGAATTCCGCATTGAGACGTTCGCGCGACTCTGGTATGTATGACTAATGGGCGACAAGCATTAAGACGCACGTTGATTCGTTGATGTGCCGTTAAAGGTTAGCCACAATAATAATAATAATATATGGAGAAGGTGATGTCACTGGAGTGAGACAGAACGGTGAACAGTTCAAAGCGCGCGGCAAATTACAAAACAAATTCTGTCTTGAGTGATTTGATCTTTATATTATCTTTGTGAATAATACATTATTTACAGATGATGAGATTCACCTTGTGTGCGTGTTACGTTTTACTGATTGAATCTCGACCTTAATTAATTAATTGTGCAGTTATGTAATAAATTTGCAATTAATATTTCAGGCCGCAATTTTTTCTCTGTTTTGTTGCACATATATTAGTGCATGTGCAATACAACTGTTTTTTTTTTTTTGTTAACAGTGTATTTGTACGAGATTCAATGTGTGTTTGCCAGTAAGTACGAAAAACCGGACGTGCGCTTATGAAGTTTTAATACCTAACGAATAATGCAAGTGAATGTGTTTTTTCGTATATGTGTATTTCACAATGTTTCAACGCATAGAAATCTTAATACAATACAGAAAATACCATACGGTGCATTTGTGAAAGCTTTTTATAGTCGTATTTCACAAACGATAATGCGTATTCAATGTTCATTGTCGAATCAGATCAATTTTCAATGGACAAAAAAAAAACAGGCGAACCATAGAAATAAACGTGACAAAACGTCACAAACAGGTTTATTGATCAATTGATCGTAAGAAAGTGAAAAAAACTGTTTTCTGTGTGTGTTGTGATTCGTAAGTGGCATAGGTATATGCGTGTAGAACTGTAGAGTGCGTTTCCGTACTCACGAATACGTTGACCTCACGCATGTGCCTTAAGGCATGATCATGATGTTTATAATTTGGGTAACCAGATTTGTGTTTGATGTTATAATTGTGATTTTTTTAATTTTAAAAATGATTTATTGATTAAACGAAAAGAGAGGAGAAACTTCGATTCAAAAAAAAATGTAAACCAAAAGTGGAGAAAAATGTACCTAGTTTTTTTGGGTTTTGCATTTGAATAGAGTCCGAATATATCTTCTTTAATTTTATGAGAATTATATTTATATATCAAAAAAATATGTTCTAAACAGCTTACCCTTACTATTTCGTTTAATTATTTTCCGTTACATTCAATGAGTTTGAGATGAAGAAATGGCACTCTTCTCAAAAACTTATCATATAATTTAAAAACAAGTGGAATCGCATCAACTCTATATACATGATAAAGAACCAATAAAAACAGCATTGAATAATTTATGATATGTACTCAATTAGTGCGCGCAATTCAACTTTTGCAAGATTTTGATTCAATTACAACGGATTCATATACCCATAAATTACAATAAACTAAGTTAGTTTAATTAACACATTGTGAGAGCAGTACTATATAAATGGCCAAACTGTATATGTACATTTAATTTAAGTATATCAAACACGCATCCGTGCGTTCAATCACATGATAGTGCAAATTTCCTATGCGGCATACAGCATACCGTTCTCTATCCATCAGGTTATAAATATTATTAAATTTTGCTGAAAGGTGCGCGTTATGACCGTTAATTAACACATCCGCGCCACTTGTATTATGTTTGTGTGAAATTGGACCTAATAATATACTGTGGAGTTTCAGATGAAAAAAATGCATTGGCGAATGTGGATATATATTTATTTTACGATGAGAACTATAATGAATGAGATTTGTTTGGAGCGTTGCGTTGGTGCAGCTGCTAGTGCAGTATAGTACTTGAATATGCAACTTTAAATCTCGGTTTAAATGTAAACACGCAATTTTGTATACAACAGCAAACGTTATTTTACCATAAACATGCCATCGGACCATAATGATGAGTTTTTCTTATGGTTCCCCGCCAAGTACGCGATATTTAATGTGAGGATTAACCTGTCGCATACTTTGTTTAAAGTGATATTCATATTCAACGCGGCAAAGATTTCTTATATGCGGCACATCGCGGGTATGAACTCAGCAATATTGTCAAACTATCTTCGTAAAAAGTCATAGCGCTGGAGCAGTGGTCTAGATGTTTGCCTCTCAACCATGATTTTGAAACCACCAATATCCCAATATGAATCTGAAATTTGAAAATATAATAAAACTTTATTCAAATAATAATATTAGAAAAATATTTTCAATTGTATATTTTCAACGAAAACCTTCACCAATTTCACAAACACAATATTACTGTGCTCAGTCATTTAGTCACGCTTACATCAATTACAACAATATACAATTGCAAGAAAAACGTATAACTTTTCATATAATAACGTTTATACTCGACAGCTGCTTGCGCAGATACACCTGCAAAATAATGTAAATATTAATGTATATAAATTTGCATTTTTGTATATTATTTATTTTCTGTGACGCGATAATTTACTTTTATACCGTTCTTGAAATTCGATTCGGATCAACTGCGATGCTTTCGTATAAACAAATAAACCGCAATACATTTAAATATACGTTTTCTTAAGTATTTCTTTTGTTCTGGTAGCTGTGAATTGTCGTTTGAATTTTCTTGTTGTTGGAAATAAGAGGCATAACCTTTCGGAGCATATAATAAGGTATATCAATAGACGTGAAACTATATGCTCGTGCACGGATTGTATAGATAGATATATGTTATATTATATACCGTGCCGCATAGTCGCCGCGGTTATTGTGTAAAATGGATAGACTGGTTTTTGTGCTAGGCTCTGTCTAAGTGTGATCGTGCCCTGGGTTATATTAGTTGTTCCGATAAGAGGTTATTTTAAAAGTAAGGCTATTTATATTTTTTTGAAACTGTTGATTTTCCAGTCATTGTCGTTTTTTTATCATTTTATGGCTTATTGGTTTATTGTATTTTTTACTGGAAAATATTTTACCGCATGATGGTTTATGCCACCATCTTTGCTGCTCAATCAACATATTGAAATTCGTTAGCTATACAAGCCTGCAATAAACAATGCGAAGAATATGCGGAAAATATTTTCCGGTATCGGCTATATTTTGCAAAGATTCTGTTACGTCAAACACATTATATTAAGGACGTCTGTTGCAATTACCGATTTTATTTATGCATTATTACTTTGATAGGTTTGGTTGAATTAATAATAATAATTATAATAACCTTAGCCGAGTGGGTTAACGCGTTGGCCTGACTTATGGGAGGTCACCGGTTCAATCCCGGCCGGCAGACCAAAGTATTTTTCGAATGTAGCACTTTAAATCATAGGAGTAGCACAGTACAAACAGATCATTAGCATGACCTGACCAGTCGTGTGAACCCGTAATGGCATCGCACATTGGCCCTATGTCCCACAAGGGATTAGAGGATCCCATGAGAGTACACTAATTTTAGTAACCAAAAGTCGTTGTTCTTTAAGAGTATTTTAAAAGTAGCTGAAGTACATTGTATTAAAAAAATATTTTCTTATTGGATAAATATAAAAGTACAAGATACAAACACATATATAAAAACTGTTAAAAAAAATAAATAGTGGGATTTGAATTTCACGGTGGACAACACGATACTTTGGATATAAAATATGGCAATCGGATGCGAATTTGTAAAATGGATTTGGTCTATAACTACAGAATAAGAATATAAATGAAAAAAGGAGATTATTTTTAATATATTATTTAACATATATGTATTTTGTTATTTACATTTAACCACAAATGTAAAGTAAAAATAACTTCTAATGTACTTTTAAAGTTACTTTAACACTATATCGTATGGTACATTTCGCCGAAACTCGAAAGGTACTTTAATTTTGTTCTCTGTACAGTACAAATCCTAAATGATATATTACATTTATATATAGTTATTTTTTGGAATTAAATTGTAATCATTTCAACCAAAATATATAAAATTATAATGTATAGTTGTAACATGCCAACATAAAGCACGATTTTGATAGTTTTGAGATAATGGAATATTTGTGAATTTATGATCATATTTTAGAAAAGTTGTAACTTACATTTTGTATCTCAAATAAAAAGAAATCCAGGTAACTAAAGATACTTATTTTTATTTTGACACGGCAGACTTGCATTATATAAGGCCAACTAATCTGATTCAAGTAAACCGTTCAATTCCAAGTAGCGCCCGCAAACGTTAGGCGAACGTGATCGCGGGAAATATAATTATATTGACTTCTAGAAGCCAACGTATACAATATACAAAACGTAGATATAAACACATTTTCATAATACATCGTCAAGAGAATATATGCGGGATCAGAACTGGTTCTGCACGCGCATATAATGAATTGATAATCGACTTATTAAATGTATAGCGCTCTAGAGAAATATAAACACACAGAAAAACATACATAATATACAAAGCTGCTTATAATAATTATAATTATATATTTACGCGGTTTTTCTTTTAATCGTGTATGCGCATGTGTTTCTGTGTATAATGATGGATAGTTTTAATTTTGTTATATGTTACATCTAATCTTCATACTAGCACATATTAAGTGAGCTCATACTACGTATTTATACTGATGATTGTGTCGTCTGCGCGGACGATAGTTTCGAAAGATGCTCCCATTTTTTTCAATATGTAAATAATCAAATCTATTTATCACGACACGGAGGCTTGAGAAAACAATCTATTTCGAAATTATATGCTTATAAGACAACAGAACATTTCTACAGTCAAAACGTATAGCAGTGTTTATATTATATATAGTAAAATAAGATCTCAACCATTTCATAAATATATATAATGTATAAATGCGGCGCGTAATTCAGTGGCTCCAATTTGATTTCACCCAATTTATCGTGCGAGCGATCCGAAAGGAATGCAAGTGTACAATGATTTCACGCGCGTAATTTTTTTCTGTTTTTTTTTTTTTTTTTTGTAAGAAAGATAACTGTGACGAGAAAGTTTTTGTGTTTTCAGAACATCATCAAATGTGTGAAATGATAAAAATATTTAATGAAATAGTTTTTAAATAAAAACATGTATACGTATTTTAGTGTAATACGCCTGCAGGCCCATAATTCAAAAGAAGGACAGTATAACGCTACTACGTACTTTGCAGCAAAACAGAGATTTTTTCTAATTTCTTCAGTGTGCATCTAATCTTGCTTGATTTGAATAACTAATATATAAATACGGCCCTGTCGGCGTTTATGCTTTGATCGCCTCGTGTCTATTTGCGGTCACTCTTCACTCGACTGGACACAATACATCTAGTATAGATTCGCGTCATTCACGTGACATCAGACTGTCATTTCGAGGGCGTTTTTATTGTTTACTATAGCGGCCATTCAGAAAAATGCATAATATAAATGTTATATTCTGCATGTTTTAAAAATATAAATATATATTATAGAAAAATCAACTGGAATCTATGTTGTACCCGCAAGTAGTGGGTATGCGTGCTAGAATAACTATCACGCAGCATTTATTAATATAAATCCATTGAAATATATACGAGTATATACAAAATACTGTATTATTTATATTTTATACAATTCTATGGTTTTCTTTGTTGGTATGGTGCTATATAATTGGCGGTCGTTTTGTGTATGCGCAAGCATAAGTGAACAATATCACACTTGCGACGTGTGCGCGCGCCAATTCCAATATATAAATATGCTTACGATTACGAGCTTAATTGGATTCATATGGCATTTTATATTTAGTTATGTATAGTATTGGATTATTCCATATAAAGTCCCGCATTTTTCTTTAATTTGACACGCTTGTTTACGTATTTAAGATTTAATATAATTTAAAATTCACTATTTTTTTATTTACAAATTACAGTATATATGTAAAGAGTGGCTAAAAATAAAAAGTAAATATTGTACCTATACAAATACTGACATATAATTATTTTGTTTGTTAAAAAAACAACATTAATATGCCAAAAAAAAAATGTGCTTAAATGCACTTTAATAGGCAGAGCGTGATAAAGTTTATATACAACTTTTTTGTTTGAAGGAATACAAAAAACTGCATTCAAATGAATGATTTATTTATTTGGCCTATTTTTTATTTTTGTTGATTTTATACTTAGGAGCTCATTTCTTTCAATACAGGGTAGTTTACTGTAGTTTAGCCAAATATTTATCTAAAAACAATTTGTCTAAAAAAAAATTTTAAAAACAAATTATGTATAGACAAAAAAATGTGTCTAAAAACAATATGACATTTTGTAATTTGTGTCTTTTTAAAATAAATAAAAAGGACCTAAGACAAATTGTTATAGACAAAAATGATTTTAGACAAATTATTTAAGTTTTTTATTTAGGCCAATATTCATTCCGCGAATCTTCAAAAGTTTTAAGTGTTAAAGTTTAATTATTAAAGGTCAATATGCTGTTCGCGATTACAACAGATTACCATACAAAATTTAGCTCAGCTACCGAAAAATGTCAAAATTTAGCTGCTGAAGATAACGAAAAGATTACTGCATCGCCTCATTTTCTAAAAGCCTACACACAATTCTATGCGAACTAATGTTAATAAATAATTATGAAGAATATCTTTAAATTCGTCATGACATGTATACATGAAAAAAAATAAAAATAATATTATTATGTTTAATATTAAAGTGAAATACAAATACACTATCTCAAATTACAGATTTTCGCTGCCATTAAACTGCAATTGCATCAATTGCATCTCTAATATATTTGCCATAATGGCTATTTCGACCCAATCCAGATATATAACCAAAACATCTTCTTTATACGTATCTGCATAATTATTGGCAGGAGTTTTCTTTTGATGTATTTAAAAGAAAATTGTGCAAATACTTGTGGCTATTATATTGCGAGCCTTATCAGGGTGACAAAACATAGTCATTTTTAGACAAAGCCACTTTGAGCATAAATTACCAAACGAATTTTCGACACAGCGCCTAGCCTAAGTTGAAAATTCGCCCTTCAACTGTTGTGGTACATACGGCTTCATAAACCGTTTATGCACAGTAAGAGCATAGTCTGCTATACAAAATAGGGCAACTTTACATTTAATAATTGAACTCCTCTATACCCACAAAAACATAGAAGGAACTTTTTGCCTCTATCTCCTAAGGGTAGTCGGATTTTACTTGTTATGTTATGTTATTTTTATGTGTTAGATATTTTAATTACCTATCGATTGATGTATGTACTATCCTTGTGTTTATGTTTTCTAAAATGTTGGTCAAACTTTTAGCCTTTTGACACTAAGCATATGATTTCCTCTCAATAAAAGGTTTATATTTAGGGATGGGGGGTCTCCCACAAAAAAATCGGTCACTAAATTTCCAAGGGTTGTATTCTTAATTAATTAATTATTTTAATTTAAGGGTTTTAATTTTAAGGGTTTTGGTTACATAATACTATCCGACATTTACAAGGGATGTTAATTATAATTAATGGTTGATTTTTTGTGTATTTTTTTTTGTATTTAATTTGAAACACTTTTTATTGTGAGAAAATTTAATATTTCCAAAAACTAACTTTTTTTTTCGTTTACAGATTGTGAACTTAACTGTCTGAAATGCAACGCAAACGGATGCATCAAATGCCCACTGTTCATCACCTACGATGATCGTCGATGTGTTCCGGAATGCCCCAGCGGGTACCTCGAACAATGGTCAGCTGTACCGTATCTTATGGGACGCGTATGTCGACCGAGTGGCTACTCTGATCCGATGATGGCCACGATTGTAGGCCTAACCATCGGAGCCTCATTATGTCTGATCGTTATGATTCTCGGTGTTATCATAATCAAGCGCAAACAAAGACGAAAAGAATTGCGTGCATCTCTGATCGATGACACGATCGAGCGCGAGGATTTCCTGCGTCAGCTTGACGACCTACGGCCCAATGCTGAGTACTTCCTGGCCATGTTGAACGATACACGTCGACAGATTCGCAAACTGTTTCTCGCTGGCGATCATGCTGCAGCCAATTCATATCGTACGATCGTTCGAGATCTAGCAAAAGTGCTTATACTAATCAATCGACCTGTTGAGTTAGTCGTAACACCACCACACGATTGGAATCGCGTATACTCGTGGGCTATTCGTGTGCTCGAGCGTTGCAAACCACAGATTGCCCAGTTGATTGACTTCCTACAGACACCGGCTGACCAGAATAACCTTAACGATCCACGACTTGGCTCCTCAAAGTACTCCACATTCAAGTCAACTGGCACCTCGTCTACGGTGACCAGCAGCGGTGATTCATCAACTCGAAACATACACCAGATGCAATTGTTTGGCTCTTTGATAAGTTTGCATGAGTTCGAGGATGTTTCAATGGCAACATCTCGATCTACAACCAATATAAATAATCCGTTTGGCTCTCGTAGTGCTGCCAACACACTGAAACGTAACTATCCAATGGCAGACATTCATGGCAGTTCCGTATGGCTTGAGGATGAGTTCTTTAAACTAGGCTTTCGACCACAGGACGAGATAACGACTGAATTATGAGCAAACGGAGCTCATCATTGGTGCTGTTGTAAATATTCTCGATTCGTTTGTAAATATATATAACTAGATTAGCATTAAGAGAGATTTTAATAATTTATATGGCCTATCATATTGTAATAACAGTAGTTTTTATGCAGAATGTTTATATTTATGTAGTTTTATAGTAAAGACAATTTATTTGCGCTAGTCAATTCCTGTGTATACGCCTGTGCACACACAATCTAGATTTATATATAAAAAAATGCCTTTATTTCATATGTAAATAATGATCTTATGTATATATAATATATAAATAAATGCGATATTTTCTTGTGTTAGAATTAATAGAATTTATTTATAAAAAATATTAAAAAGAAGTTTTTAAGTGTGACTTAAGCAGGTGCCGTAGTGCTGAGTTACTCATGTATGCAATAACATGATCGATAACAGGTGCATACTTAACGCCAATCAGTTCGTTTAACAGGTACGGAACGGCTATGTCGAGCAGTGTTTTACGCTCGATGGCCTTCTTGTACTGTTCAATGAGTATGCTCGAGTAGAGTTTCAGTGATTGATGATCGTCTAGCGCTTTTAGGCAATGTTGTGGTCCATTCAGGAAACTGGCAATTCGATGTGTTGGGGCCATTAAAAGTTCATAGAATGAGCATCGGTTTTTAGTACCAATACACATTTTCCACATCTGCTGAATCTCAAGTCGACAGGCACTTTGAATTTCAATCATGTTTATTCTATGTGCACGTCCTCGTTCTTCTAATTCCATGGACAGATTATCCGGAATGCCAGTACGACATTCAAGCATAACCTTACGCATAATAATCAACCGTGCTGAATCTATCTGATAATTTATACAAGCAACCGCTACAGGAGATATCTTCATAATGTCAACTTGGTTAGGATCGACGCCAGCGCATAATAATGTTTCAACTTCTTGATACTTTCGAAGGCAACTAGATATTGCTGGTGATTGTCCAGGCGGCGTGAAACGTGCGTCAGCTCCACGGCGTAGAAGTTGTTGTAGAATGTTTGAGAATCCCGCACTGCCTGAATCGTATGCTGCAAGATCAAGACATATGTTCGGCTGACTAATCAGATAATGTGCCACTTCTTCGTTATCATACTTAAGGGCAAGACTCAGCGGAGTCAATCCAGAATCTCCGGTGTTGTTGACGTCTGCTCCGAATTTTATTAGCACCGGAACGACATTAGTGTATCCATAGCGACATGCGTACTGCAACGGAGTCTCACGAACGCAGGGAAATGGTGAGTTTATATCAATCATACGACATTTAAGGATGTAACGAACGGCAGTCGATAGTCCCAGGAATATGGAACGCCTCAACAAGAACTGGCACAGGTTGAAATTATGGATTTGTAACAAAACAACGTGAACTAATATAAGGCTAACATAAATAGTTTTTCCTAGAAGGCCAAACGAATGCTGAGCGGCCCTGGAATCGTGATCTATGATGTTTGCACGCATATACTCGACAATTTGCCTGTGCCGGTGAAGAACGGCCAAATCCAGGGCCGTCTGACCGAGATAGTTTACTTTAGCTGTGATTGTATAGGCACTGGAATGCGCCAATATAATCTGTACTACTGTGTAGCGACCATACCGGGCTGCCAGATGTAGTGCAGTTTCTCCTTTGTCCAGCGTTTCCAGGTTGAAATGAGACGCACAATTGTAGCTCAGCAACATTTTCACACACTTGTAATGACCATTTTCTGCAGCCCAGTGTAGAGCTGTCCGATGCTGACGGTCCACAGCATTTAAACGTGCCCTTTGCGCCAGCAACAGACGTACGATTTCGTAATGGCCACCAGCAGCGGCACAGTGCAGTGGAGTCCTGCGTTCATGATCAAGAGAATTTATAGCATCAGATTTGTTGAGATAGCTAATGCAGCGATCTATGTCTCCACGGTTGGCAGCCTCATGTATTCCGGTTTGGAAACTATATGTAAATGAAATTGTTGTATAATTTCAAGGATAACTTTTATATGAATTTACTTACAAGTCGGTTCCACTTCTGTTTTTTTGTCGAGAGTACATAATAAATGCATGAAATATTTTCACTTTTCTATAAAATGGTCACGAACGGCGTGGCGTCAAGATCTCTCTGCAATGTTCATAGGTTTACTAAATCTCTATTCCTTTGCCATAAGGTAATGAGCTGGCAACCAGGTAAACTTTCATTCTTTTACAACCCATCATAAATATGATGTGCATGTATATACAAATGAGTTCCGAACCCTTAGAATGCAGGCAACATAATGTATTTTTTTGTAATTAGGGTGGATTAGGTTGTTTTTAATAAAATACGAGTATATAAATTGTGAAGAAAAAAAAATATTTTCGTAAGCACATTTGATTAAAATTTAAAATTCTGCATAAAACCCAATAATCTGAAAATAATTATTAGGAATAACATTATTGAAGAAACCTTAATAATAAATATTCAACATAATTTACATACCTAGCATGCTCCACCCTAGATTTCAACAATCTCAAAATACAAACAACATGAACCTACGCAAATAACACACACACACACACATATACAGCAAACCTGGCGATATTTTTATATACCAAAAGTGTATATAAGCATTTCGAACACGTGGGTGAAACATTTAAAGATCAAATATTTTGTTTTTAATATTTCTTCATATTTTGTTTAAACGATAACGGTGTTCAATAATTTATGCATAATTCAATAATATATGGTAAATAGAAGATCCGGATGTAGAGTATTGAGGACACGTTGCGATAATAATAATATGTTATTAACAGTTGTATTTAGAAATGGCTCTTTTGTATTAGCACGCGTAACCCTTTCTCTAAAATACCCCTTTCACACAATAAGCGCGCGCGTAAATCTCCTAAATTTGGGGCGTCACTGACATATCTCCGAGACATGCGCACTATCCAGACTCCACCCTCGCCATTTACTGGCGGGCGGGAAATTGCACGTCAAACGATTTATTACGCTGCCGTACGCAATTCAGTGCACCTACACAGCTTCATCTGATAAGAAATAAGTAACAAGTCGAAATTATCTTTTATAGAAAAATACTCAAAATGAAGATAGATAATTGTGAATTAAAGATGGTTTTTAAGTTTGTGGTGCATGTGCATTAAAGCAATAAAAAAAGTTCTGCAATAGTGTCCGGTTTGGATTATCTGTGCATATATAGAATGAACGTTTTGGAGAGTGCAAATGAAGTCATAAGTGTTACGGATATCTCAAGAAATGTGAGTGCAAACCAAAACAAATTGAATCATGCAAAAATTATAATTTGAAAACAGGAATAGTTAAAAATCATGAAAAGATTTTTTTTGTAGATTTTTCTTTTTTTAAAAGAGAAATACTCTTTTGTAACAATTCCTTGTGATTCATATATATCAAGTTTGAGAGTACTTCTTATCTTTTTTATTTGAGGATCGAGTTAAATAACACACAACTATTTAGAAATTAGCATTACTAGTGAAATAATGAGTTTATTGTTTCATATACTCAGATAAACAAACTAGAATCTCTGACGTTAGCTCCTCAAATAGAAAATGATTCGAGTAGTAGGAGTAATTTCGTTTAGTCGTAGTATGTCAGACTCGAAACTGCATTATATATTATATAAAGACAATCTCATTTAAATATTTTTATCGCGATATTGATCATCAGTGGTTTTTTTCGAATGTAGCACTTTAAATCAGTAGGTTCATCTTGCTATTGGTAGACTATTTCTGAAATAGGTTATTGATTTGGAATAACGGAACATTAATGACATCAATTAACATATACACACGCACCCTATATAGAACAATAAGTGTATGATGGCGTTGATGATTCACGATTCCGAATAAAAATAGCAAGATAGATCTCTGTGTATAGATATCTCAAGAATATGCAAATTTGCCCTGTAAAGTTGTTAGAGTCGCGTCAGTGCAAGTTAAGACTCCTATCCATCGAGGATGTGTTGTTAGTGTTAGAGTACAGTAGCTCCAATAGGAGTAGCAAAACACAAAACAGCACATTAGAATGACCTGACCAATCGTGTGAACCCGTAATGGTCAATCTATCCGTTGTGCGGAATTGCTATGTCCCTCAAGGGATTACTATACATGATCCAATGTTATGATTAATATGTTAATATGTTAATGTGTTAATTAATATGTTAATCAAATCCGTAAATGTAAATCAATTGCAATTCGACAAGAATAAATACATTTTTAGAGAACTCTATAACAAGAAAAGAAACCCAATTTTCTGGCAGCGGGATTTTTATTTAGTGCAGTGTACTTGACCGGAATCTAAAATCTCAATAAAATTAAAACGCGTTAATTTTTTGGAAAATTATTTATATATCTGATTAATTTATTAGGGTCTTTGCAGATACATTTGAGTTATGAATGGAATAGCATACCGCGCAAGTGACAATTGATGGAACTTTTGTGAGTATTTCGCATCACTTTTGATCTCGCCATCCCGAGCTGGTCCGATCGACGTCTCGACGATGTTTCTGGTTCATTTTGAATTAACTCAACTTCATGCTTATTTTCGTTTTTTGTTGTCCATCGTTCCTGTGTTAGAAAACTTGCCATTAATCATTTATATGGTCTTCTCACACGCCGCCGATCGTGTGTTATAAAAATTCTTAAATTCGTGTTGGGCTTTGATAATGGAGTAATTATTACGAATATAAATATAATCCAATGAGATGGTCATAAGTGAGCACTCGGCCACAACTCAACACACACAAAATGTTTAATTTTAATTATTTTTTTCTGTTTGCGGTCGGAATCCTACGATTTATTTTCATCTTATCAGTTAAATGCAGCACGCACCATAAACATTCCATTAAATGCATCGCGAGGCTGTAAATAATCGAAATCAATAAAACATTAGAAATGACTCCTCCTAGAAAATTATATATAAATTCTATCTCCCTTAAGGTCTTAAGGTATTTAAATTATACATTGATTAATACCCCATAGCCCTTAGTTAACTCCATAAACCGGTCTTATAAATAATGGATCCTTAAGAAAAGTGCGAATAGAACTAAAAAAAAAATCTTTTTTTTTGCATTTTTCGATTCGTTTCGTGTAGAATATTTTCAAAAACCGGTATGGCCGATAACGATTGCATAAAAAAGTTATCGCATAAGAAAGGAACGAAAATTGGGAAAATTGATTATGCTGCGTAATATAACAATAAGAACTTTTTATATTTATCGGTGTATTTAAACATTAGGGTGGGTCGCTTATAAAACGGTTTGTATGAGTTTTTTTTTTGAAAAGCAAAATTTTCCTTACGGGTGCACCCAAAAGTTGCAAAATAAAAATTAAAAATGTTTGGCGATATTGTTTAAATCAAATTTTTCATTTATTTCAGTAAACCATAATCTTTAAAATTTCCCGTTAACGAAAATTCTAAATTGAAAATATCGACCCACTTTAATAAACATGTCAAATTTAAAAAGAGTTCGGAAAAGAAAATAATAACTCGATAAAAAACGGTTACCAAATCTTAAAACGCGTAATAAAATCATGTTTTTCAAACTCCACGATATCTCAAGAACAATTCGATGGATTGAATTAGATTTAATTTCTTTTAAAGTAGATACAATGTATTAGATCCTATACCTAAATTCAGAAATAAATAAAAATATATTTAAAGCATATATATTAGGTTCAAGCTCCAATAAATATCATATAATTATTTTTTATTATTTCAAATGACTTGAAGTTTTGTGCAAAAGAGACCATTTGCATACCTTTTTTCAACGTGACGTTCGACGGCGTATAAACACTTCCCATGACACGTTTATGCACAAAAAAATCTACATTTTAAAATTCAATAAATAATAAAATAATAATAAAAAAAGTTGTTTATTAACTTATAATTATAATTCAAAATTTACTTCCTCTAGCCTTGAAATAAGCTCCTCTACTTTGACGAGCAGTTATTAGCTTATCATGCATTTACGTCTTCTGTAGTTTGTGGAAACAAGGTTTCGGTAGCATTATCAGTTTATAAGTGTCAAATCATTGCGTGGGTTCTCACCCGTTATAGGTCAGAGTACAAAATTATATTATACGTTTATTAAGTACAAATGTTATTGATATCAGCGGTTTTAAACGTTTTTTCCTCTACGGACATTGTTTTTTTTTAAATTTGTCTTCTTAAGGGGAGGTCTAGTCCAAAGGCCCGAAAACGTTACGTAATTTCTGGATTTTTTTTTAGCGAACGTAAATCTTTTTTGAAAAAATCTTTTGCGGCATTTATTAGTGTATATTTCAAGAACATTATACATTTTTTTCGATGAAGAATAATTCAAAATAGCGGCTGAAGGTATCGCTGTTCAAAGCCGTGCGCGGCGATAGGCGATGTGCGCTGTACACTCTACAGCCCTACCAAGTGATCCGAAAAAAAAGAACAAATAATATCTTAATCTAGATGTAATTTGAAGGCTTTGTAGATTTCCGATTTTAATAAAACCTTTTTTTTTTAAATAGCGTCCCATTGAAAACAAAACTGTTTTTCCTCTTTTTTCTTTTGCTCTAACGTTAAAAAACGCTTCCTGCCCCCTAAATTGAATAAGCTTTAATTTGAGCCGTCAAAGTTTGACAAGAAAGAAAAAATTGTAAGTAATGTTTGCACCATACAGGGTCCCTTCTTCATACTAAAAGGGCCTTTTTTCTCGCAACAATTTATATTTTTTGTAGAAGTAATCCATTTTATTTCATGAAAAAAAAAACGAAAGACTATCAAGTTGGAATAGGTAAGTTCACTGCGGGCATCGTCACTCCTTGTAAAGTTATTGGCCAGTTGCATGCTAAAGATATTAGTGTTTAATAAGCCATACAAATTTCAGACCGATTCATCGAGTAGTGTTTGTTATCGTTTATTGATCACGGAAAATTCATACATATTATTTTTTACAGAAAAACAAAATGTTCTTACCTGCTGTCCCAGCTCCATACATCAATTAGCTTCATTAAATATTCATGATTCTATCGATTTGGCATCCTGTTCTTCTTTATTGAGCCAGGCTCATATAGAAAATGATAATATCAAAATATGTAAAAAATAATAATATTTTTTTCGAGCGGTCAATGTGAGACCTGTTAAAACATTTGTTTCCATTCGTGACATATGCTATTTGAAAATCAGTTTAAATCTACATTTTTTCCCCTTTTACCCTAATTGAAAATCCATAAAAATGTGGTTTTAGCCTTAAAACTGAAACCATCAAAGCCTGGCCATGAATTGCAGTAACAGTTAGTACGATGCACACCATGTATTAAAACCTAATTTTTCTTCTTTTTCTTTATTTGTAATTGTAATATATAGTATATATAATTTTGGAAATAAAGAGTTAAAAAGGGTTTTTTGCCAACAATTTTTTTATAAACTTTCTTTTTATTTAGATTAATAAAAAGAACGCTTAGAATCACATTTTTTATAGTTAATCTTTAATTTTTGTTTCCTGAGAAACAGTTTACCTAAGAAACAGGTCTTCAATTGGGCCGCAACCCAAGTACCGCTTATTTATATTTTGCGGATTTGCATTAAAATAGATCTTAATAATACGGCGGAACAATTCCAATTCAAAATAAACTAATTTCTTTAAGGTGTGAAAATCGGCATAAATTACGGCATTTTGAAAACTCTAATTGTCGCAGTCAAATATCTGACATATGGTTTATTTCAATCGACCGTTTTGATTTATCTTATTATAGTGAAGAAAAAAAGCAAATCTGATTTTAATTATATATTGCGCCAGTCTTTATTTGTAATTTTCGCGTATCTGAAAGTTTGAGTATCTAAGCCGGCTTCTTTTTTTTAAGGTGCTCTAATTTTCATCATAATTAGATCTAATTTAATATTTTTGAAAAAAAAATATATTTTCTATTCAATTACACATAAAATATATTTACAATAATTATAAAATAATAACGAAATCTATACAATTGAATTCAGATATTTTAATAATAATTCAATAACAACCAAAGTTTCAATTTACATTCATACATTCTGACATATTCTCCCTTAAACCAGTTAAACGAAATTGATTTGTTTGTATTGTATATAATATACATTATATATATTTTAATATACCGTCTTACGACACGCACACAAGCGACAACTGCGTGCGCATCTCAACGCCAAAACGGTTTCCTTCGATTTTGCATCTGCTGCTGCGGTGGCGGCGGTAACGGAAATGACACAATCTCAAACCGGAAATCGTAATGGGAAACTCGCGTGGTTCGATATTTTTGCGTTGCGTTTTACGTTGCAATGGTATATTGATGAAGTCTACGGGCTACAAATTGAGCGACACTCCCGGGTTACTCATTCAACCTGAATTTGCTCAAAAGTCGCTGTGTAATATATCATATATTATATATGTTTAGTATATATATTATTGTGTATATACATTGGGTGTCGTAATGTTTGCACAAACAGTGAGTGTCTATGTATGTGGTCTTGCCACGCACAAAACCCACATTCTGTCAATTATCTAATGAGCTGCAAGTATAGTTTGGGAAAGGGAGAGATTCAACCCCCGGTTACTAGCTACTGATATTGTTCGACATACAAATGTGCGTATTGCGTTTGATACACACAGCAATGCCGGCGAGACTATAGGAACTTTATATGATGAGTGTATTGTCACCTTTGGAAGAGCCGCTGTAGGTGGTGTGGGTATCCAACACTTTGAGGCAACCGCAAACAATGTATAACCCTCGTGCAGCTATTGTCTCATTGTCTATATATGTGTTGTGTTATTCGGGTGTCCATTGAATATTGGTCACACTTGTTACATTTACTTGAATGGGGAGTTTTGTAGTATAATATTGAGTATTTAGTTATTTTGTATTTGATCTATTTAAACAAAAAATAAATATATTTTCAAATATATTTGGTTTACACGTGTCATCTATAATCACAGCAAAAATTATCTCCAAGATAAGATAATCTCTTACCTCACAATTTAATATCATTAAAGTAGATTTATTTCTTACAGCAGAATGTACGACTGGAGACGTCCACACCGACGGCAACGCCATCTGTATCCGCCGCGTCATCGATCAGCGGTACCGGAAGCCATTCATTGGGACACTTTGCGTTCCACACACCGCCACCACATCGACGCTCAACGACGACGACGTCGGCATCTCCGCCGTTATCGCAATTACACCACAGCAGTAATAATGGCCAACATGAAGGTGAGTTTTATTTGTAATCAATAACAGTTACTCAGTCAATAAACATAGAGGATTTAACACTCGAGAGAGAGTATGTGGCATTCAAACTGATGAAGAATATATAGAGATTTAAGAATACATAAATACAAAGTCCGTTAATTTCATTGAATTATTTTAAGGGAAACCGAATATAATGTGAAAGTTTTAATAATCGATAAAATATAAAAGTACAATACAGTTGTTATTCTAGCACAAATAACTCTCATCTAAATTTTGTTATTAAAAAATGTGCCTAATATGTATACAAAGTTACCTTTTAATTATTGTTATATATATTTTTTCATATTTTAAATTAGTTTATAATACTTGGCCACAGATCAACCAAAAAAGTCCAATTTTGGTAGTTCCTGAAATTAATACAGACATCATTAAAATCCATGAGTAAATACTATGTTCCAAAAGATTGTAAGCATACCTTTTAATAGTAGCAATGAGCACCATTTCGTATGTACATCGTTGAAAGTCATCCTTGAAATGACATAGTAAATCGTCTGCACTCTTCTGTAGTAATTGAGTTCCATGCAGATTAAATACTTGCCTTCAGTTCTCTCATATTAGATGAAGCTTTCTCCGCTGTGCGTAGCTTTAGTAAGGCCCACACATTCTCTATCGGAGATAGATCCGGGCTTCTGGGTGGCCAGTTCAAAATGTCCACATCATTAGTCTGCAGACAATTTTTCACAATTTTAGCCGTGTGGATAAAATCATCGCCAATTAAACGTTGACCCTCAGGAATTATAACGTCTTCAAGCTACAGTAGTACACTTCACCAGTAACTTTTCCGTCAAGAATTACTATTTTGCCTATACTCCATAAGATGGTATGCATCCCCAGACCATTAAACCTTGTTGGACATTTTTAATGGTGTGTTGATTTAAACGACAAAATTTCATCAACACCTCTCCACACAAAAGCTTGTCCGTCGCTATGGCGCAACCTAATCATAAATTCGTTTGTCGACAACACTCTGTTCCAATGGTGTCTTTAAAACGCATCCTTTTTACAATATTTTTCTTGCTGATGTAGGGTACCTTTCGAGAAATCCGTCCATGTTTATTTGCATCATATAACGGTCACCGAATCGTTTGTACTGATGGTACACTTTTGCCCTCAGATATAAGTTTTTGACGGATTCTTGGAGCGCACAATGTAGGATCGGCTTTGGAAATAATCTGTATACGAATGTTGATCGTTGAGTTGAATTCCTCGACCTGTTTGGCCAGCATAAGAAATACGTCCCTCTTCTTTAAATGCTTTAACTGCTTTAAATACGGAAGCAGAACTTTTACCTACAAATAAGGCAATTTTTCTGTATGTTTGCCCTGCATTTTTACGGTCGCGATGATCGTCCTGCCGAGTCGACTATCCGTCGATTGGTGGACAAATTCGAGTCAACCGGGTCAGT
>JANSTU010000121.1:0-19657 GCA_027564075.1 Bolitophila hybrida
TTTGAACATTAAGATTGTTTTGATATTTGAACAATAAAGCTCGAAAAATCATGAATTTACCTTTAAAACTTAGTTGTTGCATTAAACGATGGGATTTTTTCTCTAAGCTCATTTTAAGAAAAAATATAAAACCTAAAAAAGTACACGAAACTCAGATTTATTTATTTTTAACGGAAGTTTGTTGATTCCTAATGCTGTAACTTGTAAATGCGTAAACAAAAACTATTGAAATTATTATTATAATTATTATATATTATAATCTTTTTGATCCACCTGGTATATAAAGTGTCTGTTTTAACAATATAACCATTTTGATGTAGGCATAAGATCTATTTTAGAGAGCATCCAAGAATTCCATTTTTGAATGTCCAGTTGATCGAACTTGCGAATGCGTTAAACGAATCTTATACAATCATTTAGGGTTTTTTCCAATGTGTCAAGGGCAATAGAACAATAGAAGACACAGAATCACAGTAAAAGAAGTGCGTAAATATTAAAGATTTTAGCATAGCATAAGGCATGAGGTGTACCCAGAGTCGGTGTAAGCCAACACGTTAGCACATACAAGGGTCATTTCAGTTCAATTTTTAATCCCGATTGCCAAAATCCAGAATTCCAAATTCCGAATTTTAAATCCCGAAATTTACCGAATAATCAAATGATAAAATGTCTTCTTATGTCTTCGCAACAATGAATTCTTTCGATAAGTTCGAATTTAGCTTATGTATCGGGCTTACATAAGCTTATTTTTCTTGTCCTACAAGAACTTTCAGACGTCTATGATAAGAATTTCGGGTGCAAGAAAAGTTTTCTTTTAACATATTAAAGCATAACCAAAATACCAAATTAAAACATCCTTTGATATAATTTTTATCTATCCAATTTTCTGTATCTGTAATCTGTTATGAAAGAGGGATTCATAATATAGCGGTATCTCATCTCCTAGCACGAAATATAGTGCTCATATCACCCGTATTTGCAAACTGAATTCTCTCTCTTTTTGTATTTAATGCCAAAGATTAACAACCTTTACACACAGCATACGGAAAAAAGCGGACTTCAAATGTATGCCCCAATCGCAAGCTACCCTTTGTTAGAGTGAAAACAAATCTTAATATTAAATTTTAATTGTTCCGGAATACTGATTTTATCTTTGAGTTCATCTAACCGGATGCGTTTAATTTTCTTCTTCTTCGCAAATACACATGGCAATTGTAATCAGTATCGACAATTTATCTTATAAGTTGCGATGTAAGGACTTCAACATTGGTTTTGACATTTATTTATTTAAAAAAAAACATTTTTCGTTCGTTCTGAAGGTTTATTTTTAATAACATGTTAATTTTTTACAAGGAGTGTATGTAAGCGACTTTTACAAAATTCGTCCTTCCGGTAGGGCATCACAATTATTTTAATAATTAACATAACGTAATATCGTCGTAAAACGTAAAATTGTTTGATGTCATTATCACAATTATTTGGATAATTAACGTAACGTAATATCGTCGTAAACCATAGCCATAGCCGAGTGGGTGTTGTGAGTGTTAAAGCATAGTACAATCAGCACAATAGCATGACCTGACCACTCGTGTGAACCCGTTATGGTCAATGAATCCGGTGTGCGTCATCGCACACTGGCCCTATGTCCTACAAGGGATTACAGGATCCAATGAGAATATCGTCGTTTGTAAGCACCGAATTGCTCAATAAATTTATAATACACTTGCCTCTTTTGTAAACACGAAACTTTTTCAATTTACCATGAGAAAGCCATTGTGTTACATTTATATATATATATTTACATTTTAAGCCCCAAGTGTCCTCAACTAAAAAAATGCTAAAATTATACAGTTTCTTAAATTTTAATATTTTTCTTCTAATGATAAATAAATGTACAATTATATAAATCCCTTGACCTCAATATGATTCATCGTATGGCCTAAATCTATGAACTTGAACACGCTCTCTTTAATTTCAACAAACAAACATTTCCCTGACATTGAATATTCTCTAACAAAAGCTATTAATCAACTTCATAGCAGCGGTACACAAAAAAGCCACAGTCCACGTATACTCTCACGATTATTTAAGCGCACGCTCGCACAAGATCAGGCGATCTATGGTCAAGGATAGCAAATATAATATTTGCATTACATAAACGCGCCTAAAACGCCTATTGTAATTTTTATTTTAAATGTTCATTGCAATCTAAAAAAAAAAAAAAAAGTTTTAGCTATTTGTGAAACTGTGCAAAATTGACCATGATAAACATTGTATACAGTATATGTGTAGATACATTCAATTATATTTAAACGAAAGGCTTTGATGTGTGTGTTTTTTGAGGTCCAATCGTACACGATCAAGAAATTCTACTTGTTATAGTTTAGCACAAGTAGAATTTCTTGATCGTGTACGATTGGATATTCTCTAGCTGAACTGTAAGCATATTATAGAATGGAATAATGTTTGATAATGTTTGATAATGTTTAATTCTTTAATTTAATTCAACGGATTTACATATTATATTGAATAATTCTTCGTTCATTCAAAATAAAATATCACACTTTTGTCTTATTATAAAAATTGCTTGTATAGAAGGTTAGTTTTAGTGCTGAGACTTTTAAGTTTACACAAAATTTGTGATATTTGTGGTTTAATCACGATAATATAAATGTTATGTGGAATTCGTCCATTGAGTTTATTTCTACAAAATAAACTAATTAAAACCACAACTAAACTATATGTCTGTATAGAAACAAGTTTGCGGGATTTTTCACCTTCCATTGACGTCTTTTGGCGCACGAAAGAATGTACGTGTGTTTGTGAATTCGCAATGTAAATCGTGCGTCACGCAATGCAATGTCGTTTTGGTTTCAACGCGTCTGAATGCGTTGCAAAGTCACTCTCAATTGCGTTGCTCACACATAAGGTAAATAGATTCACACAGGTTCATTAGCCGTTTGCATCATACACGTGAGGCGTACAGCTGATAAATAATATTTATCTCACGATTAAATAACATTTTCAAGAATTGTGATGATCTTTTGACGGAATTAGAGATAAGCGATTATGTACAGATAGAAATGGTTTATATGCAATTGCGAGGTGTTATTGATTACGTAAAAATGTTTTAGTTTTCGATAAGCTTTTATAGATATTAATAATTATTGTTATATACAGGGTGCGTGTGTATATGTTAATTGATAGCATTAATGTTCCGTTATTCCAAATCAATAACCTATTTTAGAAATAGGCTGTTATATCAAGAAGAACCTACTGATTTAAAATGGTACATTCGAAAAACACTTAGGTCTGCCGGGATCGACATCCCATAAGCTAGCCACTCGACTATGGCTATAGTTAAAATACGATTTTTAGGTATAATTTTATATTATTTATTAAGCTTAATATCCAATTTTAAGTATAGAAATTAAAAATTATGTTCAAAAATAGGTACTTTTATAATAAATCACATAAAATATAGGATGAATTGCACTTAATGGGTCACAGCATCAAGGCATCACATTTTCTCGCTGATCATTTTGTAGTACTAGGTTTTTGGGGCTGAAAAGGGGTAGTCTAGAGCGTGTTTTGGAATATCAATCGATAGGTAATTTAAATAAGTATAATTTAAAACAAAGATGAACTAAAACCGCCTATCCTTAAGGGAGATAGGGGTAAACAGGTATTTTTTGTGTATGTATGTGTTGTCATTTTTAGACCCCAAAACCATAAAAATTATTCGGCGCTATTGAAACCCTTTGGGGTGAGAGGGCGTCAAAGTTTAAAAAAAAAACAGTTTTTTGAGATGGGGGGAGGGAAACCCAGGAGTGGGTTATCAACTGAAAGGTATTTACCTATGTTTTAAAAAAAGATGAATAAAATCGGACTACCCTTAGGGCCAAGAAATAGTACCATATGACATACTCCTTTTCAGTCACGCTAAGGGAAAACAACCCTGAGAACGGCGGATAGAGTGCCAAGGAATAGTAGCCTATGGCCAAAACCTTTTCAGTCACGCTAAGGGAAAACAACAGAGGTTTTTACTACTAGAGGTTTCGTGTTTCGTCGATTTGTCGAGTAATTTTTCAATCGTGTCCGCCGATATCGACTACTGACATCAGAGCAAATGTGTAATGTTGACACAATTTATTACGAATTTCCAAAATGTAGTCAGCGTTGGGCTTATGCTGATCACATTTTACATGTACCTGGACAAAGAGTCAAGGCAGTTCACATCGTTTCTCGCCGTTAGGGTTAGTGTTGATGGAGGCATCCGTCAAGCTGAGAATTTAGAACTCGAACAAACAAGTGTAGAGGCTTATCTTGGATCAAAGGTCATTGATTGCTGCCATCATTTATGGTTTCTTTTGGTGGGCACCGCAAGTGCAATAATTTAACCTTGGACATAATTTATTTTATATATATACATAACTTTATAAATACCTAATATTATTGAATATTTTTAGATTTATTGATCCATGTTGACCCTATCATGGTTCTGGAAAAACTGTATTTTTTCTACCATAAATAAATGTACAGTATAGATAATTATTATTCATATAATTAAATTGCAACATCTTTGAATGAGTATGCTAACAAAATGCTCAACAAACGACATCTGTACTAAATTATTATATTCTATTTTTAACATGCTGTCGCAGGCTATATAATCTATCATGATCATGAGTTTAAGTGGGAAGGGGGAAGAAGGCTAGATCCCGTTGGAAACACTGATAAATGTTTCAGAAAATTAACACTGATTTAATATATGTAAATGTTTTTTTATTATAATGTTATTGCTATGTTAATGAGATTATTATTATAATATTTAGAAAACCACATTTTTTGCAATAAATTTTTAATATTCTTAAAACATATTATTTTCATGGCGGATTAAATTATTATGCATTTTATGTAAACTTTTACAATAAATGTAGTCTCGCTATGAAAAAATAATGAACAATAAAGCCATAAATCGCTATAGAATTAATCTGAATATATATATTTCGTCATTATAATTATTTATATTTAATATATGCGCCATTCATTTATTGTAATTATTCACTAGAGTAACATTTTTGGTAAGAAAAACATTTACGTTACTTCAATTAAACTTGTATGTAACATATAGGTTACCTCTTTGTAAATTCTAGCTCAAAGTGTAGTTACATTGACCTACATTTATGCAACCATCCCATATCACCTTTTTGGGCAATGTTACAAAAACTCATGTATTTTTGGGCAGCGTTTACATTCAAAGTTTCATCTTTGTGATTTGTTTCATTTAATAAAACATCTACATTAAATTGTCCTGTTTTGCAACTTGGGTATGTTTTGGGAGAGTTATATGCTTGACTAGTGCCTCCTATTAGACGATCAAACCTTGGACGTCGTACACGTGGAGCAAAATATAGTCAGAATGTCCGTGATAATCAAACGCAAGAAGAACGAGCAGAAGGAAATGAATGGAGACGTGCCAATATTGCACAGTTTCGCACTGCACACAATCACCAATCACCATCTCAAATTCGACAAAAATTTACTGGAAGAAGACAAGTCGTAAATGTAGACTTGAACCGACATTCATTCGAATACGATTCCGCAATCGGTTCATTGTCTGTTGTATATCAATAGCGTCGTTATGGTGGACAATTGCAGAGACTCATCGGTCATATGATGCACATCAATACCCGTTGATGTTCTGTCGTGGAGAGGAAGCCTATCACATCAATATAATGATGGACAATCCCACGACAGGTTTGTTTACAAGTCATCACTTCTTTTTCATTCCACAACTATGTTTGAATGATATGATATGATGATATGTTGACAATCATCTGTTGAGATATCGCCTGTTGTTTCAACGGTACTGCGTCGGCAAGCACGCCCGGATGTATTCATCAGGTTCACTTGCAATCCGAAAAGACCATTCTCATGTACACTTTCTGCTTTGGATGTTCGATAAGATCCGACCAGATCATATTGATTGATGACTCAAAAGAGGTCAACCTACAAGCAAAAATCTTACTTATCATACCCAAAAGGTAAGAATGGCAGAATAAACCACTTCACAGGAGGTGGATCTTCTATATTCACTGATGGTTCCAGAATGGACGGCCAATCAGGTGTTGGAATATTTTCAAGTAGAGAAAATATAAAGCTCCATAAACCACTTGGAAACTTTGCAACAGTATTTCAAGCAAAGGTACATGCGATTCTTCTAGGTGCACAAATCCTTCGTGAAAATCAAATAACAAACAAAACTCTACGTTTCTTTTCTGACAGTCGAGCAGCACTGAAAGTTATTGACACACACTTAACAAGATCGGGTCTGGTAAAAGTATGCCAGTCCACAGTTGATCTTCCAGCCCTACAAAATTCAGTAGAGCTCTTCTGGATCCCAGGCCATTCAGGCTATTCAGGCTATTTGGGAAACGAAATTGCTGATGAACTGGCACGCAAAGGGTCCGAAACTCCTTTAATCGGACCGGAACCTGCTTTCGGAATCTCCTGTTCTTACAGGAGAAAGTGACTCTCTTTTCTTAATTAACACTGGCAAGCGTAAGCTTAAAAAAAATGGTAAATATACTAATAGGTCATTGTTTTAGAAACCACCTCAACAAAATCCGAGCTATAGATTCGCCATTATGCAGAGGTTGTAAGAGGTTTTGACAGATTTTCTCAATTTGTACCGCTGCGTCGCTTGATCATAGATTGGTGATTTCAATAATCCCCAAAGAAAGGTGTTTGCACTTGCCTGTAAAAAAACTTTCAAAATGATAGATGAGTTTCATTTGAAATATATATGTTTTAACAGAGTACACGTTGTCTTCCATTACCGTAACGGCCATACAACAAGTCCATGTAATCCAATCCAACGGTGAGGAAAATTTAAAAGTTCGTACGTATTTAAGATCGGATCCATTCAGGTCATCAACCAATTCCTAGATCTTAGCTATATTCTCAAACTATTTAGTTGTTTGTACACAGTTGACTCCAAATTGTATGGATGTTCTTGGTTCATCTTCTTGTTCATCTTGGTAGAACACTTGATGGTTTTTGCAAGCGAGGGAAATGTCATCTCTTCCATAAAATCGAAATAATTGTGAATACGTGAATACATGTCAATTTACTAAAACAAATAATGATTTATTAGTTATTATTCCGTTTCAAACAAATGTTTTTGGCGAAAACTTTGGACCATTTTTTTTAGTTGAATCTGAAAGGCTGTTGATAAACATTTCTACTACGTACTATGCTTCACCTACAATTCCCAAACTGCCATGTCTTACAAAAACATTTTCGAATATTGTTGTAGTGAAAATTTCACGAAATGCTTGAAAAGCATAAAAAAACTCACATTGTGAAAAGCAAATATTCGGAACGTGTCAGGTATTAAGACATATCAAGAATACAAATTTCTCGAATTGTTGTTGCCATATTTTTCCATTTGCATACTTATTTATAAAATGTTCAACTACAAACATTATTCTTTCCGCAATTAGAAAATCATAGAACAACAACTCACTATATTCTTAAACTTCTTATGTACTCTCACTATCTAATTTACATTTCATTTTTGTTGTTGATTTATGAATTACATCAAACTAATAGATTATCATTGTTATGACGAATTTATTAATATTTCGCGTAAACCGATCTTTAAAATTTGAATCAATTAACAAAACCGCAGGTTAAATTTCCGAATTATACAATTTATGATAATAACATATAGGTACAAAATCATGATAATTTCGATCTGTTGATATTATATTATTTATTTATTACCCGATGACTTATAAATTCTCTATAATAAAAACCACAAACATTTTCTACAATACAAAAATATCTTTATTTGCCTAACTAAATCTTCTTAAACGATTCCAAACATTTTTTTGTTTAAATATAAATGTATATTATATTAGTTATAGTCAATTCAGTTGGCGTTGCATACAAATATGCAATTGGACGGATATCATAAATATGATTATGTATATAGTGTTCAACATAAAATCATTAAAAAATGAAATAATAACTTATTTTTTATCAAATGAGAAAGATTTTCTAAATATTATACTAAATATTAAGTCACTTAAAGTATTTATATTTGTTTTCGGGGATGTAGTAAATTGCAGTAAGCATTGGATATGAAGATTATATACGCTGACAACCCTTTTATTTTAAAATATTGTCTAAAGTTTATACGCTAGCTAGCTCGCATCCCTGATGATGTGCTTCCAAATCAATTGGTCAAGTACATATTTGTCTTGATCGCTCGTTTATATTCGGTCACATGGTAAAGTGGTACTCGTCCTGTTGCAGAAGGCATGTTGTATTTCGTATATAGTCTTGTGGAGGTTTCGAGTATACGGTGCACTGTGTTAGACGATAGCTCTGCTGCTCTTGAATGGTCTGACTGGATTCGAGCAGAGAATGTACCCAGTCTAGAGGATTTACGGACGGACCTTCACCGCCCAGTTCAGTAGGAAGGATATCTTTGGCCACGAACTCATGCAGTGTCGACAGATTGCTACCGTGCAGATGTATTCGTTGGCGAGTCTTTTCTTTTAGGAACGGGCGTATTACAGTCAAGGCGGCCTCTACGTACCATGGTTGGCCTACAAAGTGAACGGCTTTAAAGCGAATCGGAAAGCAATCCTAAGAAAAAAGTAAAGATTAGTATGAGAAGTCAATTAAATTAAATGTATGCGTAAACTTTACCTGCAAACCCTCAATGATCAGCTTGAGGACTTTGGGATTCAGCTGTGCCGTTTGACGCATTGTAAAGTTCGTCCAATCCACGATGGCGACAAAGCCATTTGCCTGATTTTGTTTATCTTCCAGTAATTTTTCCAATGACAACAACATTGCACGGAACACCGTTACCAGTGTGTACGCATTTGGATTCCAGCCAGATGTGAAGAACACTATCACCTTGCGTCCACGTCGATCACGTTGCGGTATCACACCCGGAAATCCGTCACGCAGGGCCATTTGTATTTGTTCGTCCAGTGCAGACATCTTCTGCAAGATGTCGCTGTTGCGGTACTTGTACTCGTGGTAACGAATAATCAACTTGAATGCCTCGTCAACGTTATACTTTTTGGCAAACAGAAAGCGACTTAGGAACTCATCGTCCTGTGCACAGGACTTGTCTTTCATGGCAAAGTCGACGCTGGCGCCGATTAAATCCTTGAGCGCTAGCAACGCACGACTGCGATCACTGGGCTCATTTAGATTGTATGTTTTCTTGTGGTCTATCAAGATTTCATTGCGAAGATGCTTACTCTTGGTCCACTGGTACTCGTAGAACTCGGACATGGCGAAATACGTGTACTATTATTTTGTATAGTTTTGTTTTGACGAACAGCGATTACAATCGATGTCGTGATTCGGTGTCTATTTTGACCCTGATAAACTGATAAGTTGTCTGCCTGAAAGATAAAATCAATATTTTAGTACACAGAAATATTTGTTATCACATCGTTGTATTTATTAGAATAACGCAACATTGAAACATTATAAAAACCAAGTATAATTTCCGCATGACTTTCTTTTTTTTTATTTCTGCTTTCGTTTCCAATTTTAAAATTATGACACATAATCAAAATACTCAATTAAATTTAACTTAAAATTAACACCATTAAACTAATCAACGAAATTGTACATTATTTCCTAATCGATTTCACAATCTGTCTTGGCGACACTTTTTGCTGAGTTCTAAGGTGCACACACACGCTCGCGTAAACAGTGGCAATATGTAATTAAGCCGGTTCGACGGGCATATGCGCGTAAGTACGTCTTGTGGCCGTGATATGACGCAATAAATATGTATATAAAAAACTAGACTTTATAGACTTATATACATTTAATGAATGCTTTTGTGATATGTGCTGTACACGAAACCACTTTAGTGAGTCTTTTTTCCGGTCGCAAGTTTTATAATGCACATATGCAACCGATATCTGAGACGCTAGGCAGAGCGAAGCGTGCTTGTTTTCTTTTGTATAGCAACACGCTGCCAGAGTGTAAATTTCAGTTTTTTATTATATTTATTAACTTCTAAATTCTTAAATTATTTTTACTCAATATTATACTTTCGTCTAGTCTTAAACTTTGAGAAAATAAAAAAAAAAATGTTTTGATAAAACTTAGTACGATTATTTATTAAGGTGTTTTTTATGGTAATTCACCATATTTTAAAACAAAAAAAAACAATATTAAACATTTTAGGATGCAAGTGTTTCAAAAATAGGTCCGTTACGACATTCTAGAGCTATCCAGGTCGATAATAAACTTCGAGTTCGAATTCAGCAACATTTTTCGATGTCTACGAGAAAAGCTTTTTCTCGAGCTTTATACTTTTTAATTGTGTCGCAACAACCACCGAATTAGGCACCCCACGACAACATAACCATCATTCATTTGGATCAATTCAGAGTTCCTGTAAATACAGACACAAATAAGTGAAAATTGACCTCTGCTACTATAAATTATTATTAAAAATATTAATATAAATAAAAATAAAAAGTTGTTAGTTATATTCTCTAATTACTCGTATTATTATTTGATCATTATATTTTTTTATATTTTTCAAGGTCTGACCATGCAACTCTAAATCACCAGGAAAATTGACTTTAGTGTGTGTTTATAGCAATTTAAAGAAAAAACTTCAGTTCTTGCCAAAATTAAAAACTCGGTCAATTTAATTTTTAGCCGAATCGTGGATTTGACAGTCCACAAGATAGAATATTCTTCAAATTAACTTTCTTAATAAGTTACATTGATTTGAAGTCGATATTTTTTGTCTTTTTGGGGCAGATATTGTTGGATAGGCATTAGAACTACTTTTTTTATTTTCTTGTCCAGCAGCTTTGTAGTAGTTCTTGATCAGCCTCGCCGTTGGTTAATTTTAAAATTATGTCGGTTCTTTGCTGCATTGTTACTTTTCTAATACACATATTTTAAACTAGATGGCGTAAAATATTTGAATCGTCCCATTTTAATAGGTCCGGAATTAAATTGATACCATATGTTATCTATCTATAAGGACATGTATACCGTCGTCAAATAGACTACATCGACCATCATTTAAAGTTTATAGAAAAATTACAACTTACAACATTTTAACCGCGAAACACAAAAAAAAAACCATTTATTTATTTAGTAAAAGTTGACGATGATTAGGTACAGCAGCAAATGTGTTAATTTCCAGATATCTCCGGCTCAAATAATTGTATACTCGTTAAATTTCGGATCGTAATTTTTTTCGCTTCATTATACGAGATAACAGACGTCTGAACAAAACACGCGGGATTATAAGCCTTTTAAAAAAAAACCTAGAATAATAAAATGCTAAAATATTACTCTAATTATATAACAAATCGAGACAAATACAGTTAAGATTGGCAGCGGTAACCCAACATCACATGAATAGTGAACAGAGCATACTTTTTGATAACGAGCTGATGGTCACAAAAGGATCCAATGCCGATCTGAAGTATCAACTAAGACTGATAGAGTATATGGACCGGACCCTATGGCGAATTGAGTATCACGATAGTCGAAACTTTTTTCTGTAACGCAAAATAGATGGAGAAAAAGAGATCCAACAACATGAAGGTCGAGCGAAATCGAGACCTAGCGGAACCTCAAAATAAATTTCACAGGACGAAGTTTCGCAGCAAAGGCGAAGATAAAAATAAATGTGTTAATGTTAAAATAAGTGATTTTTTATATTACAGATCAGAAATGGTTTTGTCGGTTTCTGGTTCTTCTTCGGTCGTAAAAGAAAACTGCTCTTCTATAAGCAGCAATTAGTAAAGTTAAAAAAAAAAGTAATTTGAGCGGGTTCCAGAATGACTCTCTTTATCGACCTTTTTTAGAATACGTATGGTTCAAAACTAGTTATATAATTTAATTTAATTTCATTTTTTTGATAATTTTTATAATTTTCAAAAGCTAAGCATAACTCATTTTAGGAAAAAGTAATTTAAATAAAATAAAATTAAATTAATTAAAAAAAAAAACTAAATTTGATAGGCAATATTAATAAAAAAAACAATATCGTCAACCTTCTACCCACATATTCAAGAGTCGGTTTTATTTTTTTTAGAATTCGAGTTTATGCCTTTTTAAATTCCTAAACATGTACGGCTTTAAACAATTATTGTTGAAGTATTACCTTTAAACAAGCATCTAGTGTGTTTGAAGTAATGGCTCACAATTAAGTGTGCCTACAAAAATTCAAATGTGTGCCTAAAATAATTCTAAATCGTTCTAATAAAAAATAAATTTTATTTTTGGCTCATTTAGTTTTTTATTGGTACAGTCATTTTTTAATTGGTACATTTATTTTGAATTGGCACAATCATATTTTTATTGGAACAATATTTTTTTCATTGCCACTTTTTTTTAAGCACAATTCCATTTTTAAGCATGATTTATTCCCTGAAGTAATTAATTATATAACTAACACTCAATCTTTTATGGGACACATTATGTCTTAGACAATGACAATAATTTTTTTATGGGACACATTATGTCTTGGACAATGACAATGAATTTTTGTTTATCTTTATTTGTTAAGCTTTTTTGATACATTACCCTTTCTCGTTACCAAAAAATAATTTTATTTTTCCCTCCAAAAACAGAGCATATTTTCTCTATCAAATAAATTCAGAAATAGATCATTATCTTAAATTTCTACTTAACCAGACAACTTCTGATAAAGGCACCCAAACAATAGTTAAAAAAAAACTTATAATAACTAATTTTGTGTCCGCGATTACGAATACGAAGAAAGATTTTAAATTCAATGAGCTGTTTAGTTTCAGACGTGAGAGGATTAATGAGCACACATATGTATATTTATATATATATATAAAAAAAAATTATAAAAGTATTACAATCATAAATTTGTTGTTTATATAATTATGAAGTACATAGATAAAATAAAAATTATAAAAAACCGGATGGGCGTATACTTTTAATAGACACTTATATTTTTTCTAGGCGTAATTTAAGTGTTTCGAATTTCAACACTTTGCATACACAACTATAAACCTAAATTATATAAAATCAACGATCTATACATTCGCTTGTACTTATGTTATTAAAATGTAATTTAAAAGGCTGCGGTGGTATTTCATGCGTATACGCATGCGCACAGTAGCGGTCTAATGACTTTCAGGTGACGCGCACATTTACCAGCAGTCCTGAGGTATATATAATATATATATTATTATATTAATATTTAGTAAATGCAGAACTGACGCAAGTCGTTTGCTCGAGCATTTCCATTAGGTTCAGTCAGGCTTGATTTACTGTCTGCATTTGAGCCCGTTATGATGATGGCTTATTTAATGTACTTAAAACAAAGCGTATATACAGTGTATATATATATACACTATACAACATATACCGAAGTGAGCTGCGGTGTGCTTGTTTCTCTTCTGGTCTTATCTGGTTATGGTTGACCTTTTAACGAGTGCTTCGAAAGCGAGACTATGTTCTAGCCCCATAAGACCGTCGCGTCGGTTGCGGAATCATTTTTGTGGAATTATGATATCTGTACCTGTTGGGATTAATATGCATACACGCACACATACACTTGTATATATCATTTAATATATATACACAATACACATAGAAGACGGACGATAAAAGTCTTTAATTTCAGTATTGTTATGGTATGTATGAACTGGATCAGCCATTCCAATTTTTTTGAGCTCATCAACGAAAACCTAACCAAAAAACAACATTATTTCAAGAACGCGTCCATTATAACATTGAAGCATGACCGGATATTAATTTCGTTTGGTTGTGTGCGTGATTGACTAAACGATTCGAAAACAAAACGAGTTTCCAGTTTCGTACAGTCGTGACGTCACGACGACCGACGCTTTTGTGTGCGTGCATATGTATACATGAACGATAATACGCACACTCATCGAAATCCCGAACATTACTCTTTTATTTTTTGTATACCATATTTTTAAATTGCACTCGTATATATTTATATTTACTTACCTTTTTATGTGATATACATATACTAAATAAACACAGGCGTCTAAATAAATATATAAAATAACAGAAAATGCAATATACTTTACTTATTGTGCATACTCATTTTTGAAATATATAAAGAGTAAGCTCATTTTAACAAGCTCAATTGCATTTATTGCGTTTCATATGCATATGTATACTGCATTCAGCGAAAAAAGTGCGCACCAAAAAGTGTTTACTCAAATTATAATATATTATATACATAATATATATTTAAATGTTGTACATTTGCATTATTATACGAGTATATACTATATGTACTATATATTATGTTGAATTATTTGTCGCCGGTCGTCTGCGACGCTCCGTGATTCTGAGTCACACTTTTTGAAGGTGTAAAATGTGGAATATATAAAAGGATTAAGTGCGCATGCGTAATTTATTGAAATGTGCGGTCTTATACAGTTACAGCTGGTTAATAAATTTAAATAATACCGCAGAAAACCGCGTAAAAGTCAAATTATATATTCACAGGTTACAGGTGCTCGTTAATCTAATTTATATTACTGATTGAACTATATAGTGGTAGTGAATGTCATTGTATGTATATTCTCTTTTATTATAATATTTTTTATATAAAAAAATGTTATTCAAGGTTTTTTTTAATTAATAATACAGTTGAGTCAGTTGTTTTTTTGTTTTTGTAAATCATCTCATTAATTGTATATTAAGATCTAATCACGCACGATATATAAAATGACAGAAGTACATGTCAGCCGTAAATTCAATTAATAAAAACAAATATAAAAGGCGATTTGATGAGTCAGTATTTTTTTTATTTTCCACGTTGTAACATATTGAACGCTGTTCTTGTCAATAGTCTACTACAAATTTGGGATTATAAAATAAAAATTTTCATACAGATTAGCTGACAAAAGTTTTATATTTTCAGGTTATTGTATTATGTAATTTGAGTAATGCAGTATTCAAATCTTACCATATTATTGCACTGGGACCATCAGTATCCGCATCAATTAAAAATTCTACTTTATTTCATGAAATATACGCCAATTATTTTTGTATGTTTTTTTTAATTGTTTGAGATTTATAAGTCCGATTGGGTACTGTCTGGACATACTTATAGGCATGGTCCCTCCTCTAGATCCACTGATGTCAAAAGTATTTCTGATTTTCATAATTAAAATAACGATCATGTTTTTCGGTATTTTAGAACTTTTTGATTGTAATATTAACCCTTATAGCATCAAATATCATCGTTTTTAAAAGTCAAAGTTCCCTTAAACTTGCTGCCATCGACTTCTTCTCCAAAAAATATTAGCCTTCAATAATGCATCGGGATTATGAGCTGCAGCACTTTTTTGATCGATTTTAAAATAGTTTCATGTGTAATAAAAATAATTAACAAAATATGTCGTTTCCAATTAGTTGTCCGCCACTGTAGATGAATTTACAAATACCACTTTTTTATTATAAAAACTAGCTTTTTCTTGATTAATCAGTTTAAAAATTGTATTTACCCTCATTTTTCTTTATTTAAAATATACTCAATAAAATTTCTTATGAAATGATAAATGTACGTTGACAGTAGGTGAAAGCCACTACTACCGACATCTATGGCCGTGCTTCACAACTCCCCACGATTTTTGAAAACCCCTAAAGGCAGTTTTTTTGGCCAACAGGCAATTATTCAATTATTATGGATTTATGCAAATCCTTCAACCAATTCGACTCAATTCGAAAATATGTGAAAAAATTGCGGTAGTTTTTACCCCCAAACAAAGTGTGCTTCAAAACTCCCCACTTCCCCTTATTAAAATCTGTATTATTGATGAAATTAAATATTAAAAAAAAACTACCGTACGCAAACACTATATGGTGTAATTCGTTTCGTTGTGAACGGAGATTTTCTTTTGCATGAATTCAGCGTGGTGACGGATGGTATACGCCAATTGACAAAATTACATATGTGGTTCAATTATTTACGGTGCTTTTTCTACGTTCTTTGTGAATGTCAGTCAGTTGTATGTGTGAGGTCTATGACAGCTATTAAAAGTAGACAATCCGTGAATTACGACGAAAATAGAAAAAAGTGAATTTCGTGTGCTCTTCAAGCACGAAGGAAAGTTGAATTCCATTTAGGTTGTACCAGCGCAACTCACACCGAACGTTCTGGTCGCCCAATAGAGGTCGTCACCCTGTGTGTGTTGAATTTTTGTCAAGTCAATTTCCGTCAAGTTTTTTTGTCATCACCGATTTTTATGGAAAATATTCCAAGGTCAAAAATATGAATTTTCGTCACCAAAAAAGTGAATTCTTGTCTCCAAATTATTTCGTGACAAGAATGCACTGCAGAGGTATGCATTTTTGTCACAAAATGCCATTACAACAACAATAACATTAAATACTCGAATTGTGGCAATCCAATGAGTTGCGCCGATTCGCAACCGTAGGCAAAACATGGATCCATCACAACGACCGCAATTGGCGAAGAAAAATGCTGTTGAACCAGCTCATTGCAGGGGTGTCATCGTCATGACAATTTCTAAAGAAATGGCTCTGCGTTTAGTGATTATTAGGATCGAATAAAAAGGTCATCCACGAAAAACCTATTTTGATGACCTTGAGGAATTACTTGGATGAGATAAAAAAAATGCAACAAAGCGGACTAAGTGTATTGAGCTAAGAAGAGACTACTTATTTTGAGAAATTTTATTGGCTACAAAATACAAATTCCACGAATGCATACATAAATATCACAAAAAAAACAGCGTCCTCAGCGGATTATGACAATAAATTACTAGGGTTTCGCATTAGGCGAAATGGCCATATACCGAGTACGACGTGTTTGTAGTTTTTTGCAACCATGGAAAAAGAGCGCAATGTCGTTCTGTTACACGATTCTTGTTTTTGAGCATAAAAACGTGTGAGAAGATTAAACCAATACTCGATTATGTCTATGGGCACCTCTCTCTGCATCTCGTACAACCGTTTTGCAGAATTTTGTCGTGTGAAAACGTGAATAAAATCCATGATATCTTTTTGGCGGATCCTCAATTGATGGTGCGCGAGATAACTAAGATGGTAGGCTTGTCAGTGGAACGTATACACAATATCCAGCACGATAAATTAGACATGAGGAAGCTATCGTCGAAATGGGTGCATCGCTTTCTAACTCCGGTGCAAAATGCACCAGCCCATTCGTGTACGCTTACAGCTCTAAAATTAGATGAACTGCGTTACGAATTTCTGCCTAACCCACCCTATTCTCCAGACCTGGCCCCTGCTAATTTCTTTTGTTCACAAAATTTAAGAAATGGCTCGCATAGAAGGAGATTTACATCAAAGGAAGAAGTCATTGCCAAAAGAATCCAACCACGTCGTACTCAAATGACTGTCAAAATGAAACTAAGTGTCGGATTACTATCACAGGTGTCCTAAAAATGATTGTACTAAAAAATAGTTTACAGATTTTTGCTCAGAAACGTCATCTAGCTTTTAATCCGGATATTTATTAAACAACCCTCGTATACACAGATTAAGTGATGCTGACTTCGGTACTCTATAATGACGGTGTAAGTTCCCCAGTTTTAACCAAAAAAAAAATAAGATAGTTGCTGAAATAAAGATAGTAATGTTTTACTGCAACAAATCCTATCATTATCTCTTTTTTATTAACAGACAATTTATTATTGAATATCCGAAAGTATGGGTGGAGTCGTTCTAACTAACATCCACCTAATAAATTAAGACAATACAAAATACATCAGTGCTTATAAAACTATAAAATAAAACAATTTAAAATAATAGAATAAACTCAGGACAACACAAAATACAGTAATTTCAAAGATACAGACAGTTAGAATGAAAAGAGTAGAGATAATAAGAATCTGTCATTAGGCCGAAACACTACTAAATATTAGAATTTTATAGCTGTGGCTTTTACTTGAAAATTATTTTTTTTTGTTTTATTTTGGATAAAAATGCGTATTTGGTAAAAAATGTCTACTAAATTAAACGAATATATTTACTTTTATTTGTTTATATTTATCTTATTTATTTACTTTACTTTTTAGTTTTATGTTTTGCGAATAACCAACAAAAGAAAGGTTAAATTTCAAACCCAAAATAAATGTTTTTTATTTCCAACAATTAAAAAATATTTTAACAATAAAACCCTAATAGCTATTCAATCCATAAAGTCGTTCAAAAATGGGCAATTTCATTTCATTTCATGTCTATACATACAGTTGTTTTAATATGATAACAAACAATATAGACGAAAATATAAACGCTGAATGGCGTACAATAAAAAAATGTTACCCATAATTTAGAGCTGGTCAATTTTTGGACCGATAACATTTTTTTATACTAAAAAAAATATGTATATGAATTTGGCACAATTTATTTACCCGTTTTGGATTAGCCTACGGTAGGATAAACAATTTTTTTGAATTTTATCTTTTTGTTTCTTTTTTCTTTTTTTTCGCCTTCTCAGAATTTAAAGTATTTTATTTTATCGACACTCACTGCCTAGAAAACCACTTCCAAAAAATGAATCCATTGATCAGCAAGAACAACAAAGTCAAATGCTTGGCATTCGCAAAAACTACATTTGGATTCCGAATAAATCTTTTTGAAAAAAAATCTTATGGACTGATTTAAGCCGGTTTAAGTTTTGATTGGACAGGATTAAACAGGATTTATATACACTAAAATTCTTGAAAAGGCATCTTTTCCGAAAGTTGGCCTCAATCATAGACAAAGATCCCAAGCATACATCGGAGGTTGCGCAAAGCTTTTCCAACACAAACACATCCAAGTGCATTAATGGACTGAGACCGGATAGAAGAATTTTAAGACATGAGCGATACGCGAGAAATATAATATATAATATATATTATATGTACTTCGAGGCGGTCAAAAATTCTTGAAATGTAATCAGCCCAAAGTTTATCCATTAATTGGCTTTCAGACAGTTATCGAAGCAAAGGTGGCCCTACAAAATACTAAGACAATGAATCGGCATCGGAATTAATTTTTTATAAAATACAACTATAAAACAAACAACTAGTTTTTATTTCTAAAAATTATTAAATATTAAATATTAGTATAATAATAGTTACATTGGTAATTTTTGCTAAAACAACCATAATTAAATAGCAAATGTAATTTAATTGTTTTAAACAAATCCAATTCATTAAACACATTTCTATTACCATAAAACCATTGTCATAGCCGAGTGGGTAAACGCGTTGGCTGGTTTACGGGAGGTCGCCGGTTCAATTCCGGCCGGCAGACCGAAGTGTTTTTCGAATGTTGCACTTTAAATCAGTAGGATCCTCTTGCTATTAATAACCTAATTCTGAAATAGGTTATTGATTTGGAATAACAGAACATTAATGCCATCAATTAACATATACAGGGTGTTTTTTTTAGAGGTTAGGTTTTCAAGATGAAAAAAACGCATATAATTTAATCTTATGGCCAAGAATTTAGCTTTATTATAAAGATAAGGGTTTGCCATTATGTTTATAAAATGATTTTCTACTACTTTTTGCAGCAATTGGGGCCGTATGTCAGCAATAACGCGCCGAATATTCTCTTCCAAGACGTCAATCGTCTCGGG
>JANSTU010000143.1:0-19643 GCA_027564075.1 Bolitophila hybrida
CATCCACTCTACTCAACGGCACAGTGCACTCGACAACAGTGACGTCGTCTTGATTACTGCTAAACATTAGGTCCAACCATTTACCTTGGTAATTGAAAACGTTGTTCAGTTGATATAGATCACTAGCAAAAAGCATAGAAAGCATGCTTGTTTGCTTTATATTAGTTATTTTTGTCCCTATTCGAAATATAGTTTTAACTTTAAAAAAATAAATCTAGGTTAAGTGTCTCGTCTCGAAGCCTGTCATTGGTCGTAGCGAAAAGCATAAATTCGAGGGTGAACATGCGTAATCGAACCACAACCAAAATAACATGTTTTGTGGTGAGTTTTCAAATCAATGTGGTTTGTTATTGTTGTTGTGGGTCAATAATACGCGAAACGATTACGATTTAAGAAAATATAAAATCATGTTCCTAAAATCGAAAATTAAAGAGAGGGAGATAGTGAGAGAGATAGAGAGAGCGAGAGAGAGAGAGAGATTACTCTTTCTTCGATGTGTTGGCGTAGTGGTGTCATGTTGGTCCTCTTTAGTTTATATGTTTTATGGAAGAACACAAAAAGCTCTTATCAGTACGCAGTTTTGTGATTTTGGCCATATATTGAGCCATACAGGCCATCCGTACATTAGCATGGGTTTAATGATGCCGAGATTTCTTCTTTCTTACTTTTTTATATGTTTTTTTATCTTGCATTTTTCATAGTATCTATCTGTCCATACAAAGGGCTTTCTCAAGTATCCTTCCAACAACAATATGACAATATTATGGTGTGGGTATATCTTCGTTAAATATATTATATAGCATTGAACTCAAAACATCTCCTTGTACTCCGTCTGGGAATGTCTGTTGTTGCATACCGCGAAAGTTCTATTGTATTCTTAATCATCATTTTGTGAATGGGTTCTTCGTGCCATACAGAATTTTTCTATGTCGAGAAATATGACTACGGTAGAATTTTGTCGTAGTTTGGCTGCTTTAATATCTTTTGTTATCCAGAGAACTTGATAGCATGATGAGTGTGCGAAAACCTAACTATTGGGAAGGTAACACGTTGTGGGTTTTTATGTGATCCTTTAGCCGTGTCTGAAAAACTATTTCGAATAATTTTTAATCGTCATTCTGGAATCTTGTTTGACTAATAGCTTTACTATTCTGACGAAAGACACTCATTCTTTAGGAAAATCTCTATGGGTAAAGTAATTGTTTCATAATTGCCCTTTCTCATTTGATCCTGTAATCCTTTGTGGGGCACAGGGCCAGTGTGCGATGTCGCACATTGGATTAATTGATCATTACGGGTTCACACGAGTGGTGAGGCCATGCTTATGTGCTGTTTGTGCAGTGCTACTCCTATTGGAGCTACTGTGCTCTAACACTCATAACACATTCCCGATGGATAGGAGTCTTAATTTGCTCTGACGCGACTCTAACAACTCTGCAGGGCAAATGAGCATATTTTTGAGATCATCAACGCCTCTTACACTTATTGTTCTTAACAGGGTGCGTGTGTATATATGTTATGTTATTTATGTTATTATGTTATTTATGGCATTAATGTTCCGTTATTTCAAATTAATAACCTGTTTCAGAGATAGGCTATTAATAGCAAGAGGAACCTGATTTAAAGTGCGACTTCCCATAAACCAGGCCAACGCGTTAACCTACTCGGCTATGGCTCTGGTTGAATCGCACGTTTGCATCCTTCAAATGGCGGCATGACATACACTCCGACGACTTTCATACAGACGCAATAAATATATGAGACACTGATAATTACGATTAAAAACATTAGACTTTTAGCAAAAGACATTCATACAGATGAAACAAAAATATATTTTTGGACATTCATTCAAAAGACTTTCATACAGAGGACTTTCGCACAAATTTGTCAAAAAAAAGTTCGTATTTTGTACACGCAAAGGACTTTCACACAATTTTATGTTAACAGTGTATTTTCAGATTTTAGATTTTTTTCTAATATCTTACATTTCATTAAATCGTTCGTCTGTCATTATGTCATCATCAGAACTGTCCATTTCAGGATCGGGTTCAGATTAAGATTGTAACGTTCTTATAATATTGATTTGTTTTTGACACGGAACTAACTTTAACAAGCGGAGATGAAAAATCTTGATCAAAATAGTTTTGTTAATTGAAACACTATCATTTGCCAATGACATCAATCCACATTTATCTTTTCGCACTTTACGGTAAAATTCGCCTATATATTTATACTGCCGTGTTGGAGTTGATTTATATTTTTAAAAAAATATGCATTGAAACAATATAGTTACATATGTTAATTAAGTTACGTATAGTTCAAAATATTTCCCTTCTTTTAACATTATTAAATGTTTTATGTGTTTAACATTGATGTAACAAAGATGATAAATGTTATGTTTACTAACTCTATTCTAACTTTAATGAAACATAAAGTTAATGAAGATATATAAAGTAACATTAACGTAACATAGACATAGTTTGGCAGATTATTTTAGTTCAATTACAAATACGCATTTTTTAGGTACAAATGACATGTTTTATCATTGTTACGTATTTACGAATAAGTTACATCACATAAGTTAAAGTAAAGTATTATGTGTAATTGTAATTACTGGTGCTTTGTACGAATATATGATGGATGAGCGCCGTGATGACTTTCGTCAGTCGATAGTAAATACATTTTTTTCAAAACAAAACTTGATATATACGTATTTAGATTGGACGAAATTCATTTGTTTTTTTTTTGTATGAATGTCTTTTCCGCAAAAGTACACCACGCAAGATTCTATGTCTTCTTGATGAGTCGGGGCCTGAGTCCGCGGTCTTATCACCCTTCCAATAGATCCTTGTGCTTACACAGATATGTCTGTAATCAATTTCGATAAGAGCCGAGACATCTCCACTGTGTGGGCTCATCCATCCAGAGTACGTACTTAAGAAAAAAATCATTTTAAACCAATGTGTTTTAACGTTTATTTTGGTCCACTAATTTCTAGTCTCTATGTGAACTATGAATATCTGTGTTATCAGTAACATAAGTATTTATTTAGGAAAGTGTATTATATTTTGTATTCATCATGTCAGTCCCACGAGTATAAGAGTGCCCTTCTATCGACTGTGTTTAGAAACATCAAATTTCTCGATTACCAAAAATTCCATGATTTTTTTTATTTCCTGTTTTAAAATGTCCACATAATTGTTATGCTCCTAAACAAAGAAAACATTTTTATATAAATCTAATATTTGCATTACCTACTCGGATTTACACCCAGGTCCCTTCGTACGGTCATCCAATACACTATCCGCTCGGCCAAACTGTATACGCTTGCTGTACCATTTTTAATAGGGTTCACTTTATACTTAAAATATCCTCTTTACTTACTTCCTAAGATATGCTTCTTACGTGCCTCTCTAGCTGAGTCAGTCATGTTTCATGTACCACCAACCGCAGTCATCATAAGTACATATTATAGAAATTTTAAGAAAATCGGTATCCTTATTTATGTTTTTGTTTTTTATGTTTTTCTCAATGCACCAAATGATAAACTTCCACTTACAAGTGCTTTCCAAGCATAACCGAGGGACACAATTTGTAACCTTCACAAGCGATATCGAGTTGTTAGTTGGGTTGGATCCTTCCTTCCTCTCTCTCTGTCTCTCTCTTTCTCTGTCTTTCACTCTCTTTCTCTCTTTTTCTGTCAACCATAAAAGGCTTCTTTTTCAACACTCAGATCTCAGTCAGTTTTACAGTTATTGGTGATTGCTGGAAATATACCACTTTTTTATTAGGGCTGGAAGGATAATATTGGCCATTTCAGCTAACCCATGATGTGGGTTGGCATTCATTCCTAAAACGAGGTGCAGCTTTTCTCTAACACGGTATTTTACTAGTGTTGGTTGCTAATGCTTAAGCCACCCCATTTTGGTTCCATCCACTTGGATCTTTATCGCTGTCAAATCTGAGAAACACAAGTTTGATAATTTTATTGCGTTTACTTGTAGTCTGTCAAATATTTTCTGCGATTTCAAGTAGGTGTCCAAGATGGCAGGTTTGCTTGGTATTAACAATGATGAACTCAAAACCACTATAAAAAGAACCCTATTAAGCTAATATCTAGATCTTGGTACTTGACCACGTTCCACATTCCATCAAAGCGACAATTGGGTAAGTACATTAAATAACTAACAAAGAATATTATATTTAACTATATTCTTCATACCAATGAATGCTTGTCATCCCACGATGCAGTATAAACATTAAAAAGCATATGATATACATAGTTTTCTAGCATACCTGTGTAAGTTTATACTCTGTTCGAATTTGAATATTATGATTACACAGCAGAATTATTATTGAGTGCCTCTCGCACACAAAACAGGTATATAAGTAATATATGCATACATTTAACTTATTATGTATATACATATTTGTATTTATACTTGCCTGTTGCTGCATATATTCTATCTACCTACCTACGTAAGCAATAAAAACATAAAACTTAAAGTAAAAGCCTTTGTTCGGAAACATAATGCTGCCACTTTGTTAAGAGTGAGCATCGTCGAGCAGCCCGTGATACTAACAACGGAATGTGTCTGTATGTATGTGTGTATTTTGTATTTGTTTGTACGTACGTAAGAAAGGTAAATTGCGCGACGCGGCGGCACGGCCGGCGATGGTTCAGGTATTTGACTTAGCTGCGCGAAGCCATCTTCGAGCACACGCGGATAATTCTTATTCTACCGGGCGGCCGAGATCGCTGCGACCGACGCGCGCAACTCGCTGAGACAATATTATAAGAAATGTGTTGTTATAGTGTGTGTATATGTGTGCTCGCAAGTGCATGACTTGTTGTTGGATTCCCATAAAACATTTTCGCTGTTCGAATCGTGTTTTACCTCTTTCTTTTTCAATAAGAACAAGTTCTTCGGATAGTATTTATGGGCCTTTGTTCCACGGCTGTAAAATGCGCCTGACTATATAAATGTATGTGTGTTTGCCTTTGTGTGTGTGCCTATCTCTTCACATAAATAAATACCTTAATTTAAAAATCAATATCTGCGTGTGCATACAATCGTGTGGGAGTAAATGAGATGAAAATATGGTACATTTAATATTGTCGGTTCGAAGGTGTCTCATGATGGTTCAGTGCACATAATAATACGCCTCGAAGGTATAATATTATGCACTTCAATACAGCATGGACTCAGACGGTTCTTTTTTACATCATTTTTTTTGTATATTTTTCTGGTTTTACCTTTTGATGTGCATTTCGAGATAAATGTGCATATAAACTTGCGAAATAAGTCCCAACCGTGTTACACGGTTTACACATGCAGGCAGCTTTCGAATTGGATGTGCGAGAATGATGTTTTTTTTGGTGGGGATGACATGCTGTGATTAATTACCTGTGTTTGCCGGTAGCTCTAAAAATAAATGAGGCAATTTACTAAGGGTTAAGGTAGCTCTTAACAATTTATCTCGCATCAAATTATCGTATACTATTTGTTGTTCGAGAAATTCTTAGAAAATGTCCTAATTTAGGTTTAAGGATGCACAAAATATTTAGACTCTGCTCGTTCAATCTTTCAAACTCTTTTTTATATATACGCATTCTAAAAATGTATTACATACATTATATTAATTCAACACACTCAAGAACTGGTTTTCTTCGATTTAAGACGGATTGCGTGTGCGTGTATGTGTGCGTACTCGTTTTTCAGTATTTACCGCCGAGGCGCATGAAGAACACCGCTAGCGAAGGCGTATCGATGAAATAATGTCTTACGATGAACGTGCATTTAAGGCGCTCACGTACATACATATATTTACCTGCATTGCGGTTACCTAAATGAATACAGAGCTAATAGAGATAAGACTTCATTGTCGAACTGCATATTTTTCTGCAGACAAATTATTGGATTATATGCGCAAAAATGTATGAAAAAGAAAGAAAGAAAGATTCATAGAATGTATAATAACATTGGTGTGGAGTTGAAGATTCTTCAGAATTTATTTACTGCTAGTATCTTGAACCCTTGAATCTAGATAATAAGAGAACGATTTCATATAAATTATCAGTTTTTGGAGCACTTGTTTTGGGCCATTTTACACAAATAGATCGAAGATCCTAGATTCTAGAAATTGAACTATATCCACTAGGCGACTATTTATTACATTAATTAATACGATTTAATTTTTCGAACTGAAATTACAATAAATTATTATGATTTCGATAACTGAATTTAATATAACTGAATTCATAATATCTCAAGAATATTGTGTCAAAATTTCAAGTCGATCGGTTTGACGACGATTGGTAAGCCAATCAATCTAGTTTATGAACGTTTTATTAAAAAAAAAGCGTTTTATCCCACAACTCACGTTTTCAAAGTCGGTGTCCCTTATAACTTCAAAACTACTGCACCGATCCTTTTGATGTTTTGATCAATATGTCTGTACATCACTTTGGCTCGATATGACATCCTTTCCTTGATACGACCAAGAAATGCATTGCAGGCTGACCGAATGTGATTCGCTGGTATCTTGGCCCATTCACGTACTATGGCTTTCTTTAACTCTTCAACACTGGAGAATTTTCTAGTTCGAACCTTCTAAGATAGAACAAATAGAAAAATACATGGCACCAGGCGAGTTTGAGTTGTGTGGTTGAAATGAAGTTTGGAACATTTTTTTTAACCAAATTTGGTTTACACGCGATTTATGAGAAGGTGCCGAATATTGCTGGAACGTCCATGGCCTCCGACCGAAATGTTTTCGTGCCCACGGCTTCAGTGCAGCTTCCAGAATATTTTCTCAATAATATGTCGCATTCACTTTGACACCACAATCGATGAAAACAATTGGAGAGCGTCAATCAGCGGTAACGGCAGCCCACACTATTACTTGGGCTGGATATTGCTTTCTGGTGGCCCAAATTTTCGTATGAACTCTCCGTTAAGTTAACAAAATCATTTTGAGAATTGTTCAATTGGAAAGATTTTCTAATCAGAGACAATATTTGGAAAGCTCTATACAGCTCAACTTTTTTTGCTGCGTTGTAATGTGATTTTTGGATGGGATATTTGGATCTTGTAAGGCTTGACCATTTGCTCATTTTTCAATATGGGTCTCATGCTTCTTTGCGATAAATTCAGGTCTTTAGCCATTTGATTGTCACTTTGGCGTGCATTTCGCTCATGTCACTTCTTCACTTTTCAAACAATCTCAGACAATTTTTTTTCGGATCACCTCCATAGCGTTTTTTAATGCTGCCAGTATCGTCACTTTTTATGGTTCGATACACAAACCTTCTATTCAGTTTTAAGCTACGGTAAACTGGTTGACGTTCTGACGTCATTTTGACGCATGTCACAAAAGTTCAACTCGTGTGATCGTTATCCGAAAACACAGTCAACCGTTGACGGCCCCGATGACCCGAATGTTTGAGTCAGCGTCATGACAATATTTGTTGATCGTGTAATAGCCCGTTAAATTCACAGTTGACCCGTTGACCTATTTTTGAGCAGCCCGTCAACGGCGTTGACTGTGTCCTACCGTTGACGCGGCAGAATTTTGTGATGCGTAATTTTTGATGTTTTTAATATGTTTTCTCACTGTATTTTAGAAAATAGTAAATGAATTCGCTGAAACAAGAAGACTTTGTAATTCGCATTGCAATATGAATAGAATGAGATTTCGCAGAACTTTACAAATATTATTATTTACGAGCATCTCAGTTCTCGGACAAACTCAACATCTCGGGCATCGTCGACCATTGTTACGTTTAATCAAGATGGGATGCAATACAAATCGGACATAAGTCTAGAGGAAAGACAGCACCCAAAATATCAATAGTATCTAAACCAGTGTGCAATACCAAAAACATCCGGGCTCTTCACATTGCCCTGTTCGTTCATTTGTTGATCGAAGGATTTCGGCGGTGCATACAATGATTTATTAGTGTTAATAAACAAATATGTAGTACCGAGCACGCTAAAACAACTTTCTTTGTTATGTCGGAATTATATGTGTAGGTTTTCGCCTAACCTGAAAACGCGCCGACATGATGACAAACACAGCTTAGACAATAATAAAAAAAACTCTCTGGGGTACCGTCAAGTCGCGTTTTTGGCTTCATTACATTTGTGCGTATTGCAAACACATCGCCCGCGACGAGGACGTACGGAACGGGCAATTCTCTTCCAGGTAGTGGTTTCAGTGTAGGCAAGTTCAACGCTTACTGTCCAAAAGTTGACCAAATGTGCATGTTTATCTTGATGATCTTATCTTTATAATGTCGCACAAAAGCCTTCTTCTTCTCGGCGCAATAACCATTTCTTAGACCAAACTGCTCGAGGCTTTCGGGATGGCCGCTATGATGCGTATAAATTTAAAGAGACAACGTCTCTTAAAACGTACACGAATCATAGCAGTCCTTACGTAAGAGAATGTCTTACGCAGTTTGACGTTTGTTGTGCTAGACCCCATTGTATCGTAGTATTAAAATATTATAATTATATTGTTTACCTTGAAATTTTTTTTCTTCGAATTTAATTATATTTGACAGAAACATGTGTGATCGCCAACGCGAAAAATTGTCGTTTTTCGTACTTTTAACGTATAGTCAACGGTCATATAGTTCGGAAGTGGTCATATCGTGTGATCATCATTATTTTAGCGAGTCAAAGATTGACTCGGAAGTAAAAATATCGCGTTGACTCATTATGGCTGGTCAAAATGTGTGGAAGTGAAATTTAAAGTAGTAATAAGTAAAAGTAAGTAATATTCTCTATTTAGCTTGGAGCATACTTATTAAATGTTATGTTGCACAAAATAATTAACTCACTGTAACACAATTATGAATCAACTATGATTTTTTATCAGAGGAATGCACTATGTGTCATATTAAATATTATATTTATTCAAATAAATATAATATTAATATTCTATATAGAAAACAATAAGCAAAATGTGAGAAATACTCATGTAGTACAAATACTACTTCAGTTACATTATATGATAATGTAATCAGTGACGCAACAGCAAAACACACCAACACTAATATACTGATGCAATATATAAGGCATTGTACATCCATTGATAAAGCGTTCGCTTCGTGGGCCTTACAGGAAATCATGTTAAATTGCAGTAGTCATGCAATGCTCAAGTGCTGACACGATAAACGACCAACTAAACGCTCGGCGCAGCAACAACAAACGGTTCATTGGTGTAACAATGCATCCATTAAAGTTCATTTGTTTCTATGAGTTCGAATCGACAAGCGAACATTTGGCATTCCGCACTCATAATGAACACAGGGTGATCACTTAATGTTATTTACTTTGCATAATATCTAAACTATAGTCAGTTTGGTAGAGGAACATAGGAATCACCCCGTATTGAGATCGTTTAGTGCACCTCTGGTCACATTTGTTTCAATTAATCGTGAGTGCATCAGACAGATTAAAAAAAAAAACATCATAACCGTGAGTTATGAAGTTCAAGTTTATTTATATTGTTCAATATCAACGTTTTGTTTATTTTATCTATGTGTGTATATGAGAAGTCCCGGTTGATGCATTTATTTATGATTTTGTACAGTACACATTGTATGTGTTGCATTTGAATGCACTCCAATGTGTATACATAATATATAAACATGTCTGTTATATATATGTAGTATATTGTATGTATCTGCATTTCAAAGCCACCGCTAGCTTCGGCAGTGTAAATCTGAATTGCGAGTCACAATCGATCGTTTTAATGTTTAAATGAACAATAACAAAAAAACGTCTTGTTTATGGTTAAAAAGAATACGAATTTATATAAACGATAATTGCATGTATTATTGTATGTAATATATATTTTATATGCGATTATTATAATAAGAATATTACCTGCAAACACGCTTTTATATAAATATGCAAATTAATCTGAAATGGAAACAATGCACTTTTATGTTGATCGTTGATTGCTTGTATCGTATATATTGTAAACTGTAATGAGTTACAACTTAAGCAATAAATGAGAACGTCTGCGGGATTTCAACGATCACTGTCCCTTCTCGTTTAAATTTCCTTGGAATGCCTGCCTGGGCGATACTAGTTTTCCAGGTTAAATGTAAGACCAAAAACTACATGATGTGACTGAGATCGGGCTTTAAATCCTCAAAAACAAAATCTTCAATTCACGTTCAGAATCCACAAACACAAAATCGTCAAAATCAAAATTCCTAATAAGCTTGGAACGAAGTACTATGACGTTTTGACGTTGAAGAATGCTTCTAAAGAGTACTTCTTTTTGGATATGTTCTTTTTCCTTCAACTTGTTTGCTTCATGCTTTGGTTTCACTTTGAATGATGTTAAAGGAATTGATAGCGACGCTGCAGCGTAGCTGAGTGGTACTAGTTTTTCGATTCCTGGCAGACCGTAGAGTGACCAGTTTTGTGAAACCGTACTGGGTAGTATGACCTCTCTCATTGGATCATGTAATCCCTTGTGGGTAGGGCCAGTGTGGGCAAATGCGAACCGAGATCTTTCTTGCTATATTTATATTCGGAATAGTAAAACATCAATGCCATCATACACTTATTGTTCTATACAGGGTGCGTGTGTATATGTTAATTGTTGACATTAATGTTCCGTTATTCCAATTCAATAACCTTTTCAGAAGTAGGTTATTAATAGCAAGAGGTTCCTATTGATTTATAGTGCTACTTCGGTCTGCCGGTCTGGATCGAACCGACGACCTCCCATTAGCCAGTCTACGCGTTAACCCTGTCTATGGCCTAGAAGGGATTATTTTTTAATAATCTTAATATCATGAGATAATGGGACCAATGCTCGAATCATAAATAATGTGATTTTTGATTATAGTTTTTTTTAAAACGTAGTGCGTCATGCCTTCTATATTTGGTGTTGACATTTTGTTTGATGATATCCAAGAAGAAGACTTTGGATGCCAACTTTAAGAGTGAATTTGAAGTTCATCGATAACCAACTGTCCCGTGATCAGGGACGAATTTATCTCATATTTCGGTCGTGAATGTCACGAGCCACGAGGTTGCAATCATTTCACACGACAGAGTCCATATGGCACAATTTTCTGTTCAGATCTATTGATTCGATGCAAATTCGAAGTTTTCTATTTAATCAGTGTTATGATTGGGGTAAGTATACTTGGAATACTTGATGATTAAAACATCGATTAAAACACAGCTTATCAATTGTAATTGTGCTTACGAATACCAGATATATACTTTTTCATTATGTATATCCGCTACCAGAAACTCATATTTCATTGTTAATGGACCGAGCAGTTTCTTGTTGTGTTACCACAACACAATAAACATTTGTCAATAATATTGTTTAACGAAATGTAATTGTTATTGACCAATAATATAATCATGAACAAGTCGCTATATGCAGTTCGTTAGTCGACAACGGATAACCAGGGAGGGGAGTTGCAAGAGATTTGAGTTTGAAAAGCCTTAAAAACACTTTTGGTAAGCTACATAAAAAATCTATAAATAAGACAATTACAAAGAGTACCTGAGGGATTCACTTCCACAATGAATTGTCCTAGATTTGATACTTTCGTGGTACTTGCGGTACTGAACCATAGTGGGACTGGGTGATCTGCAGTGATTGATGCTGTGATCTCGCCATGGTCCTCCAGACTGGACAGTCAAATACCAAGATAGTTCAGATTATCGTTTGAAATATCCGTATGTTAGGTTTTCATCAGATTGGCTAAACAAGATTCTCTAGAATCTAGAGAAAGAGGAGGAGGAGGATTGTTTTTGTTGCATATGTCATTTGTTATACACATTTTTACTTCATATTTATTAGCAAAATAAACTTATTTTTCTTCAAATCTGCACAAGGGATTCCTATGTATCTCTCAAAATGTATGTATATGTAAAATTAAAAAAAAAATGGTTTGTGGTTTTAGAGTTAGAATTGGAGGAGAAATTTTTCCGGTCGCGGAGGCCTTCATTATTGTATATTTGTTTTCAATCGCCAAAAAAATATGTAAACACTTCAATGTACGTATCAATCTAATAAAGACACCAAAATATAATTTTATTTTTTTCTTTGTTTGTCCGGAAAAAAAATCTTGAAGTTAGGTTATTTTTAGGTTAGGTTTTTTCAGGATTTAGCTACGTTAGCTGAGTAATTTCTAAGTAGTTTTGAGGTGTACGTGTACGGATTTATGGGAAATTTCTGTTTAATAAAAAAACCCTTTTGGGAACCCTTACTTTATTGCTTTTTAAGCTTAAGTCTAAGTACGTGATGGCTTGTTTAGTGTTGTCTGCAAAATCCAAACTATTGTGATGTTGAGACGGGATTGGATTACACTTTCAAAAAGAACGACAGCTAAGTGGTTCAGATCTAGTTTTAGGTATAGCCACAACTTTAGCATGCTTCCGGCGTAGTGGGAAAAGGCACTGTTCTAGACACACATTTCATGCGTCAGATATGCGATGCTTCGGGTTGGCAGGTGTTTAAGCAGGACGTCCGTAATGTGGTCAGTGCTTGAAGCTTTTAATGGACGAAGATATTTAATCCTATTCTTAATCTCATCAATAGAGAAGAAGTAGATGCATCACGGAGCTCTCGATATGATGTCAATGACCCAGCAGTTAGTGTATGTGAGCGAGATAAGGTAGAGGCGAGCAGTTTTTTTGTGTTCTCCAACAGTTTCACAATCTTATTGATGTCTCTACGGCTTGGAAGCGTTAAAACATATCCAGGTTCCGGAGTAGGAGAAGAATTTAAATTAAAGCGCAATTCCTGGCATCTGTTTTGGAATCGAGCTTGACCCATACTCTTTTGACTCTTCCGACACACGACGTTTTATGGTTATTTTAATATTCAAAAATGGCAAAGAAGAATTTTTATCATTCGGCCAATCGTATTGTTCGGATAATCGCCAATTGATATTCGGCCTATCGTAGTACAATCTTCTTGTGCTAAATAAACAATATTACATTTTATTACAACCCAAAACCGACGAAATTTAGCAATTCCAAATCCAAATAAAATAATTTCATTGTACATTTTTACGTATATTCTATAATCGTATAAGACATTACTCGAATATATTATAGTATTATATTTGCAAGCTAAACTATACATATATGTAGATTTTAATTATATACTAAAGAAGTATTATATATTTTATGTATGTGTGCTAGCCGGTGTATACGTGTGTTCGCAAAAGCGCAACGAGCCCATGCACTTCAAAGGTCAATAGCACGACATATACCTTTGCAGAGACAGCACACGCAGTGATTTCTGGAATTGAACGAGCATGCGCTTATCTGAGAATCACACAGCAAAGCATTTGTTTACTTTCTTTTAAATGTTGTAAAATGATAATGATAAAATGTATAATTATTTGAATAACATATTTTTAAAATATAAAAAATAGCATTATATTGAATACTTTTGACTGCTGTATGATGAACGATGAAGAATGTTCGTTTCTTACTAAATTTTTTTGATTTCTATGTATTTCACAGTATAAATGCGTGATTTTCACAGGTCAAATGTTCTAGGCTTAATTGTATTTTTATAAATAGGTCAGTGTATTATTATACTAAATGTAATTTAGTTATTATACTCTTGGGTAATTGTTCTTCTTAACCATGCATCTTCTTAACGTGCATCCAAAACCTTACGTGGACCGAACTTACTGCAAATACTCCCAATACATTTGTATGGGAATTTGGAGAATAAATGATGATACAATTTCGATTAAAACACAATATTTTGCGGAAATTCAAAATTAATAAGGCTTCAATTAATTCAATAAAAAAAAAAAAAATGTGGTGTCGTGTTTTCCCCATAATTCAGTGGCGAGAGAGTAACTCTTAAAAAAATGTTCGGTCCTCAACAGGTCGCTTGCCTACATAAATCTATCGTACCAACGATTATATGATAGAAAACCATGGGGTACTGCCTACCCCATATACGTATAGCGACCATCGTTTATCAAAATACACAATTCCGAGAATACTTTTATACAGTGAAAGTGTACACGAATGATGATAGTTTGAGTATTGCGGACGGCTTATATATTATATTTAATGCACAAAATCGCATGGGGTAGAATCAAGGAACGTTTTCTTGTATAATATTTTTATTTCAGATAGGTTTTGATCATATAGTTTATGTTTCTTTAAAAAAAAAATCAAAAAAACTCTTACATTCGTATTTGGAATTTTCCTGCTTTCGTGACATATTTGACGCCCTTAAACGGTTTATACTTTTCACCATACATGTCCAGTCGATTCACCTTCAGTCCGGACACGGCCATCTGAGATATGCCAAACTGCACGTTTATTGATGGATTTGAGTCCAGATTAGTACTGCCCGCCACAACCGATACCTGCATACAGTCATAATTCAAGTAGTAATTAGTATATATAACTAAATGTGTGTACTAAGTTCCTATAAAACATACCGATCCACGGATATTTGGCAGTTTTGTGACGTCCACACGACCCACATCCCAATGCATGATCTTTGTGACTGGATCGAATGTGTACTTTCCTTGATTTGGTACCAACGAACAGTTTAGCACAGACTTGGGCATGCATACCTCCAGTTTGACACCCTCAACCGTTCGTCCGAGCGTTGTCTTTGGACCCACAGTAATATCCAATTTACCCTGTTCGCCCGATTTAAAGGACAAATTGTGACGGACATATATTGGAATGGCCACCACACTTTGAACACCAATGTGATATGACATTAGACGAAAATTTCCGTCCGGTGGAATGAAAGAGAGCATACGTTCCGATTCCCAACGCTTGAAACGTACGCAAGGATGAAACGAAACGTCGTCAAAAAGACGTGGATTCATAAAAGATAACGTTAGATCCGGCATACCGGAGAGTTTGATGCAACAGTCCACCTGTAAAGAATATTTATTAAATTTACTTAATAGAATCACATATAAAGCTTACATAGCCTTGAATTTCTGCAAACACTGTCTGACCATTCTTGTCAATAATTGCATCGACCTCCTCGACGACATCAAAGTACGCTTCGTTGTTTGTGTACTTGACGCCACTTCTACGCCACGGAATGGCACTCAGCTGTCCAGACGGCAAGGTTCCGCTTACACTATTGCAAAAATCATAACACATCATCGCAATATTTTATCGGAATTTATCATTTATCTCTTACTTGGACTTGCCGGTCACAGTGTTTGCAATTGTTCGCAAAATATTTGGAGGTTTTATCAGCTCCTTGAGAATATTACTCTCAGTTGCCAATGGGAATCCATTGTCAAGCATCTCATCCAACAGCTCGTACACGACCACATAGTTTTCCTTGATTATCGATTCGGTACACTCTGAAAAATAGTCCTCAAATGTGTCGACAACTCGATGTAGAAACTCGATCACAAACAGTGGCTGGGTCTCGTGTTTGCAGGCAGCCACCAGAGAGATACCACCGCGTTGAATAGATATCAAATAGAAATGAGGTGTTGACAGAACAGGTGGGACGTCCTGTATACAAAAAAAAAACATAGACAATAATTAAAATACCTGAATCCATAAAAAACCACTAAAGAAAATTTACGTTTGGTGAGATTCGCTGGGCATCTAGAAAATAGTCACAAACTGACCGAGAAACGACACTGCGCCAGTGTTTCTCCAGGAAAACATCTCTAATGGAAACAGAACAGAGAATTAGGCGAACACTTAAACAAACTTTAACAGATTGTGGTGACTGAACTTACCCGCTCACATTGATAATAAATAGACTGTGAATCATTTTGTTATCAAATCTGGATTGGACCCTCAATCCGTTTAAGGTCTGTACTATATATTGTGGGTCAGTAAAATGGTCAATATTTATCTAATTCGAGTTATTAATTTCTTATTTTCTATTTTGTTGTATTTTTTGTAGACGTTTTCAGTGTGACATTTACATTTCTGTCATATTTAGTACAACTGTTCGCCACCACAAAAAAAGCGTAATGCTGAATGTGCTGCCAGAGTAAAATTTATTATTAGTTTTAATTTTTTTTTGTGGGTGATAATTCGCGAAAAGATAAAGCATGCTCCGCGACAACCATAAAACAGGTTTTAGAACTCACAACAAATTGTGTTTGCACGTGACCGATACCTTTTTCATAAGCAATATTTAATCAATTCCAAATTTGAATCCTGAAGTTTTTTCTATTTTTTAAACAGTTCGAGACAATGAAATATTTTTTTTTGAAAGTGGATATATTTTAAAAATAAAAACAAATAATGTGAAAATGTTCCATAATCTAGAAATTCAAACTGCTATTAATGTTGAAAAGCAGTTCCTATATATTTAAAAAAATAAAACCCAGTAAAATAATAAGAAAATATACCCTTTAAAATCAAATTTCATTAAACAGTATTTCTTTCGTTACAAATTTACAAAACTGCACAAAACAAATAGTTTGACGTTTCCCTACAAACGCTTTCGAGAAAATTGCACTGAAGCGTACCTGAATGTTATATACAATTAAGTGATTTTTTTTTTGTCAGGTTTATATATGTACAATAAAATATTAAAATTTGACAATTTCACTACATCACGATCACTCTCGAAAATAAATTAAATAAGAATATAAAATATTTGGTATAGTAATTGTATCTCTGGTACTACCAATTTTTTGGTATTTTGACATTTGCTCTTGAATGTCAGTAAGTCAGTATTTATTATTTAAATTTTCAAAGAACTAATTGATGAAAGTTTATAGTTGTTTTTCGTGTTTCTATAATTACAAAACAAGTATAAAATTAGATTAGGATTAAATCAAATTAAACAGTTAATAAATGGATGACGACGTATTAAATTGTTTAATCACACTCCGATAACAAAACACACTTATTAATATTTGTTCAGTAAAGATTGGAGAAATAATAAAATATGAGTGATATATTTATCAAGCTGGATCCTAATATATATATTAAACAAGAGCCGGAATTAATCATAAATGATTGCTGTACCAATGATAACAACATTCCCCATGATGAAATAAACATTGATATAATTGACGAGTACCAAAATGCAAATACTAATGATCGCAGTCAACACTTACAACATAGCGGTAAAAAACAATATAAATGTGAAATTTGTAAAAAATCTTTCGTCCGTCCGCAAACCTTAAAGAAGCACATGTTTCAACATACCGATAAAAAACCCTTGCAATGTGATATTTGTAACAAATCCTTTACTCGTTCGGATAACTTAAAGCTTCACATGTTTCAACATACCGGTGAAAAACCCTATCAATGTGAACTTTGTTTTAAATCATTTACTCATTTGACAAGCTTAAAGCGACACATGTTTCAACATACCGGTGAAAAACCCTATCAATGTGAACTTTGTTTCAAATCATTCACTCATTTGACAAGCTTAAAGCGACACATGTTTCAACATACCGGTGAAAAACCATTTAAATGTGAAATTTGTAATAAAACATTCACTATATCGAGAAGCTTAAAGCAACATATGTATCAACATACTGGTGAGAAACCATTAAAATGTGAAATTTGTAATAAACCATTTATCCATCTTGGAAACTTAAAGGAACACATGTTTCAACATACCGGTGAAAAACCTTTTAAATGTGAAATTTGTAAAAAAACATTCCTCGGATCGAGAAGCTTAAAGGAACACATGTTTCAACATACCGATGAGAAACCATTCAAATGTGATATTTGTAATAAATCATTCATTAAATCGAGAAGATTAAAGGAACATATGTTTCAACATACCGGGGAAAAACCTTTAAAATGCGAAATTTGTAATAAACCATTTATACATGTGGGAAACTTAAAAGAACACATGTTTAAACATACTGGTGAAAAACCCTTTCAATGTAAAATTTGTAATAAATCATTCACTCAATCTAGAAGTTTAAAAGAACACATGTTTCAACATACCGATGAAAAGCCCTTTCAATGTGATATTTGTAATAAATCATTCATTAAATCTAGACGATTAAAGGAACACATGTTTCTACATAACGTCGAGATAAAACCATTTGAATTAAGTGTTTGTTCATAAATTCACACATTCTATGTTGGTTTCGAAATTAGTATTTTTTTTGGAAGTACACTTTTACTGCAAGCCGATACAAACAAATTTGCCAAATGCTGGTCTCAGTTACATGTCTCCAACCGAAGCAGGCTAAAAAGAGTGAACTCGATATCCAAAATAAGATACTTTTAAGTGTTCTATATAACATATTTTATTATGTTATCCAGAACAAAATTTAAAAAAATTAAAATGCTAAAAATTAATTTATATATTAATAATTATATAATAAAACACATAATATTAAAACCAAAAAATGTTGTTTACATTTATTTCCATACGATGCATAAGTAATACAAAAATTTCATTTAATATTATCAAACTAATGACACCGACGACAAAGACGATTGAATGAATGCGTTGGTTTACGGATGGAAGACCGTCGGCATTTATACGAAAATAGCTCTTTAAATCATTAGTTTCATCTTGCTAGTCATAGCATTAAAAAGTTTATTGATTTGGGAAAACAGTATATTGATGATCTGTATAAACAATAGTAGATGTAGATCTCAGTGCATATAGATAGATATATTACAAATATGCGCATTTTCCCTGCGATGTTGTGAGTAAGTTAGTAGTTAGTACAGGATGCGCCATCTGTTGCGATAGCATTTGAAACTTGAATAACTTTTGATGTGGACAACGTTTTTTTATTTTTTTTTACATAAACTTTATTTGTTCCTTTATTTTTTAGATCTATCATGTTTTGAATATAATATCCACCAAATGACCGCCTTTATTTTTGATGCAAAAATATACCCTTTTTCGTGCATTTTGCATCACAAGTTCCAGCGTCTCGGTGGTAATAAGCGATAGTTTCCAGCGAATATTGGCTTTGAGCTAAGCTATAGTCTGCGAATTGTCGATGTAAACTTTGCTCTTCAAATTTCCCCATAAAAAGAAGTCCGCATGTTTCAAATGCAATTTCTGCTCGTTGTATCGGTGTTAGTTGAATCATGGCACAAAATAGAATGAAATGACGCGTCGAACAAGCCACTATATATGTCAATAAGTAAAAAAAACGTTATTCAACTTTCAAATGCTATCGCAACAGATGGCGGAAACACTTTACTTCCGAGATGGGCATTTCGATATTTCGATACATACAAAACATAATAAAAAATAAACAATGTAAGAAATGAGAAAACGAAATATGAAGAAATTACGAGAGAAAAAAGAAAATTTCACCGCAAATAAGCCATGGTTTAACAAAATCGGTGCAGTGCAAATAACACAAAAACCGTATATCATGAAATCTACAAATTAGAAAACCCACATTCAATGAGGACTGTACAAAAAATACAAAACTAACAATAGTTAAATGTCCCGAAAAAACCGTGTGACACACTACGCGTCCTGTATGGTTCGATAGATCGCTTCTCAAGCTTAAAAACATGAAGACGAAAGCATGGAATCGTTACAAACGGACAAATAGTGCAGCTGACCATTCAAACTATGCTAGTTTGAGATCTAGATTCGCATCGTCACAAAATAGGCTTTACAAAGAGTACCTCAGGAAAACTCAGAGCGACCTGACAAGT
>JANSTU010000154.1:0-19642 GCA_027564075.1 Bolitophila hybrida
TATTGTTGGTTAAGTTACTAAATAAAAGTTTTTCGTACTTAAAAATATTCTTTAAAATAAGTCAATAATCGAAAAATCTGATTTTTTAAGACAATGATTACCGATTACCGATCATATTACCTACGAACATTTTTGTAGTTTATATGGGAATTCACATAGCGTATTTACATTCTCAGTGTGCTTCTAGTTTCTTAACGCTATGTACATACAGTCCTATTTTAAAATCGTTATTACTTTAATATTTTTATGCAAAATAACATTTTTTTTTTAGAATTATATTAAGAAATATTTGAACAATAGAATTAAATATGTTAGGACACAGCATGTTATATTACAGATAGGTAGATTATACTCCAATGTTTAAACGACTTTTTCTCTATTTCATACTTTGTGGACTTAGCGTACTTGCATTCTAGAGCAGCGATTTGTTTAGAAATATTGTTTTAACAAATAACTTTGTTGTTTAAGAGAAAAGCCTGACAAAGTGAAAATAATGTAAGTAGCAGATTCAATAAAAAATACTGAGTTTATATTTCAACCAAAATACCGTAAAAATATGTGTCAAAATTACGCGTTACAAATGCGGTATTTTAAAAACCTATTTAAAAAAATATATATGATATAATAACTGAAATATAAACAGAATCAGCAGAAATTAACCAGCGGCATAAATGTTAGTTAAAATTTCCGGAGTCCGTGAAATGGGTTTGGATCAAATTGTATTTATTAATAACTCATTAATATACATTTTTAAGAATAAAACAACATTAATTAAAACTTATCACTAAAATGAGTTGTCCTGATATTTACATATCGTCATATCGTCAAATGTTATTACTCACTAAGCAGTACGATATAATATAAATTTGAATGCAAAATCCGGTACACAGAATTTATCACTTAAATGTGCCCGACAAGAATTTAGTGTAATATTCTAATAACTATTTTAATATTTTGAATATTATTCTATTATTATTCTGTATTTTGAATATTATTCTAAAATATTCCGTATTCAAATTAAAAGTGTCTCGTATTTTAATTACTTTTTTGTATGTTTTATAATATTATTAATATTTTGTGTAAAACAAAAAACACCGTTCCCAGACGAAAGGAGGCATGCAGTAATAATTCCGATACTAAAACCTTGGAAAACATCTACATCTGCACACAGTTTTCGACCAATATCGTTAACGAGTCGCATTTATAAAATTATTAATTTCATCAACAAACACCAGGCTGGATTTATGAGGAATGGTTCCAACCGATCATCTAATAACCCTTAAAGCCGACATGCAAAATGCTTTCCAAAATAAAAACCAACTCATCGCAATATTTTTTGACATTTTTAAGGCCTCACCAACTATCACGCCAGTCAAAGGACTCTTGTTTGCTGACCATGTGGTATATGAAGACAAAAATCACCATGAAATTTGACAGAAATTGTAGCAAACCATTCATCAGCTAGAAAAATGGTTCAGAACAACCGGATTCATCTTCTCTATCTTCTCACAAAAACAAAAAAGACAAAATAATCTCTATACACGAATCTACCAAATAGAGAAAACTAAACTCAAACAATCTATGCTGTGCTTAAATATTTAAAAAATCGACGAAGAGCATCACATTGATCATGAAGCCCTCGCATACAACTCAACCAACAAAACCATCCTCAAGAAATTTGAAGTTCTTCAGAACACCAGTCTCCGAATCCGGTGACTTCAGATCATCCCCGATAGACAGAATCTCATCTGGATACTCAGCACTCTTCGAACGAAGAAGAGTGTCAACAAACAGCAGTATACACCATCAAGATAATGAACAAACAATAATCCAAAAAATCACAATCACACTCTCACTATCAGTAAAAATAATTCTCCTACATTATCAAAGTACAATCAACAACGAGCCCACCACAAACAAAAATATTAATTTCATGATATTCTCTCTAACAATCTCTAACGAATTAAAGTTCATTACTAGATTTTTAAAATATATATTAAATATATGATAAGTCAAAATACACAATAAAATTAATTTTAAAAAAATTAAATGTTATATACATTGATTTACGATTTAAGACCATTTATTTGAAACGAAATATTTTTTAAGAATATTTTAAAAATTGTTCTTAATCGCAATTAAAACTATATCTCCAACAGCAAACGATTTATAGATAGCACGAAATTCCACAAGCAATCAAATGAAAGAAGAAGATAGCACAAATATGTATATAGAAACCACCACAGCCATATTATTTGTATCAAAATTAGAAAATATTGCGAAAACAATTTTTTGTTAGTGTACACCGTATTCTCCGAGTGGTTTTTACATCAGCGCAATTATATTACTTTGTGATCCTAATGGAATGATGTATTGTTCTGCTGCAAAAATATTTCCGGTCCGAAAGCATACAAATTAAGCTTGGTCTGCATTTCGATTGATTTGTATCAGATCGAGTTGTGTAGAATGTTTATCAAGTGAATTTCTCTAAAGTAGAGGAGTGCATTTTTGCCACCACCTTGTATGGAAAATATTTCAAGATCAAAAAATTCTTGACAAAAATTAATACCGCTTTAGATCGACGACACATTTAATAGATATACTTAGCCAAATTCTATATACTTTAAAGTCAATTCAACAAAACCATATATTTTCTATTTTTTTATTCCGTCCAAATATTTGTCGACCGGAATTTCCTCAAATGACTACATTTATAGAAGTTGCTGGGAAACAGGCGAATACGGTGTCTGCAAGACCACAAAAACGATTACTTCCCATTTTGCTTGTGTAACTAACGATGAATGAGACGTTTTCTTTTAATTATTTTTTTCTTCTTCTTTGAATGTGTCCCTTTTTGGTCATTTCAATCATTGAATATGGTTTCATTTATTTCAAGATAGTCGATGAATATTTTCCTAAAATACGGAGGCAATAACCTTTCCTGCCGTTTGTTGCGTTGTCGGATGCTTTTTACCTACCTAGAGAAAAATACTGTTTTGACGGTTGTATCTAGTCTGGAGAATAGTAAACGTTTTATCCATGGTTATGATTTGCAAAACAAACTAAATGTGCTCAAATTCCGATAGAAAGTTGTAAAACAAATTCGTTTTTGGTCGACCGTGAACAACAGTTGCATGGTACTGCCTAAAAGTGGCGAACTTTAGCTATAGCTCCTCTATTTGCCTTTGGGATCATTTAACATCATATTCTGGATATTGTCAATATTTTCTTGTGTTGCTCTCATTCTGGAGTCCAAAACGTCCCGTTTATAGTATATTTTTGCGTAAATAAAAGGTTTTAATCAACACATGTGAGTCTCACTTTTTTCATATAAAATAAATACTATAGTAGCTTGGTGGATTCTCTGTGCTGTAACTTTTAAATGCGTAGTCGTAAATTGTTGTAACTTTGATAGACGTCATTTGGAGAATATTGTCAAGAATGGTTTCCATTAGTGTATCTCTTAGAATTTTCAAGCAGTTATCATTATCAGTTATATGCCTGGCACAACTCCAAAACATGATGGTTTTATCACCATATCTTTGATTTAGTTTTTTTTATAGGTTTTTCTTCCATGTGTTCCTTGACCAGTCACTCTCATTATCAGTAATTAAAACTTGCATTCAGTGTATAATTTAGCGAATAATTCAACATATTTGACAAATGTGAACCCGAGATAGCAGTGTTCTTTGCGATTGGGTCAGAATGGATTCAATGGTGCAGTTTCCGTAGTTTGCGGCACTGTAGTCTTGCTATGTGAACTGTGCAATTGCGTTTTTTTTTTGTTTTGGAGAATAAGTGATTATTTCTGTCAAGAATAGGGTGAGAAAAGAACTGATTATTGAGGAATTCCATTTTATCTGTGTATTTTATGTAATATCAAAAATTTGGGTTCCTGACTTCCAAGCGTCAATAATAGATTTGTCCTCCCATGCATAGGAATAAGTAATAAGTAACGTCTGCTCCGGCTGCTTTACCGGAGGCTAAACTGGCTATATCTCTAGATATTTCAGTTTGGCTGGGGGCCTTGTGGATAAAGTGCTCTCTCCATCTCTTCAGCTGTTCTTTATCCATTGACAACATCAGCCACCCTGCAGACCTGTCTCCGCTTGTCGTGTCTTACACTTTTCTTTACGAGGCGGTGCACCGCGGAGTATCGAACAATGCGATCTTGTTTTTGCTGATTTTGAGCTGCCGACGCTCTATATTGAGACGCCAGGACTCGTCTGAAACCCAGTATTTATGAAAGAATTTATGAAAATTTGTAGCAGGTTTTCGATTACGATTGCAATTGCACAGCTCGACAAAGAGGTTGCCGTTTTCATTTATTTATCCCACGCCGTGCATTCCGTATTTAAAAAATCTTCGGTTAAAAAAACGATAATGTATCGCTATAAACATGTTAAATGATTAATTGATTTTAAGGGACACATAACGAACTTATTTTATATCAAGAGGTTTGATCAGGAGAGAACATTTATGTAAGTAATTATTTTCATTAGTTCTTAATCGTAGAAAAATATGCTCTATGCATAAAATTAAATTTTAAAATAAAAAAGCTATTTAATATTTAAAAGAACAATTACCTGTGACACGTGCACACTGGGCGACGCACTTCGGTCAGCCGTCATGTCGTATAGGAAAAGCTTGAAATCGCAGACTACCACAAACTGACGTACCCACCCTCTCTTGACGGCTCCCATCTTTGGTACCTGGATTAATACATAAAACAAAAATAAATATTAAAAAGAAATAGAAATGAAATTTCATTGAACAGACCTTAACGTAACCCTCGTAGGCTGTGCCGATGCCACGCGTCGGATCAATGCCAAGCGGTCGTTTTGTCTGATCAGAAGGCACCGGACACACGGTAGGAACTTTTTGACAGCATATCGTGTGACACGCAAAACCACACAGTTCACAGACGACGCCCTGTCGGGTGAGGCCAACCTAATTGTTTTAGAAAAAGGGTTAAAATATGTCATACTAATAGACGTCAAGTAATACTCACCATTAGCGAAGTACAGTGATTACACTTTGTTGGACTGCTGAAGGTGCGCACCAGAAACTGATGTACTTTTTGTTTCTGCAACATCGAACTGTGCACACTGTGCTGATCCTAAAAACAATTGTAATTATTATTATTAAGTCAAAGGAAATTAAAATTATTGAACTGCTCACCAATGAGGTTTCACTGAGATTACTCTTAGAACTTGACAAACTGTGTCCGTGATTGTCCTCGACGTCACCTTCTTCGCTCTCTATCGAGTAGCCTGAATGGTGAAGCATCATTTGTTGCTGCTGCTGCTGCTGCTGCGCCTGCGCAAATGGATTAGTGCTGTGTTGAGAAACGTTCTGTTGCATCTGCATCTGATGTTGCTGTTGCTGGATTTGTTGCTGTTGCTGCAGTTGAATATTATTGGAAGACGAACTTGTGGACGAAGCATTCTGAGCATTCGGCTGGGACGGCTGGGATAGGGAATTCGATGATGGCTAAATAAAAATAAATTATACAAACAATTTTATTTTAAAAATCAATCAACCTACCAAATTAACGGCCAATGTGGAAACGGTATGAGTGGTCGAGCTACCTCCAGACTCCTTTAAAAAGTGATCCAGATAGGACATCTGCGATGAAGGTCTCTCCAAGACTGCATGTTGTGCATTCAGGGATCAACATGTACACCGCGCATGTGTGAGGATGTGTGTGAAGTAGTATTTTTGTTTTTAGTTGGCGTAATTTTCACACAAAAATGGAAAAGCCGGTTCGCCGGTATGTATGTGTGTGAAAATGTGTAGTCATGTGGGAGGCGGTAGCAGCGGATGAGCAGCACGCACACACACACACGCATACAAACACATTGAGCGAACACACAACACAAACACACGCACAAAAACAGCGCACAAAATCAAAAACAGATGAAGAAAAAAAAACGGTTAGCATATTTGATAAATATTAATATATGTAAACAAAAATTGTGTAGTAATATTAAAATTGTATGTAAAAATCACAATAACTGTGTGTTGGATTAATAAATAATATATATATATATAGTCAAATTAGTTGAATTACTCAAAAAAAGGTAATATAGAAAATATGATAACATGTTTGCATTCTTTGGTGTACGGTGGCAAAGGGAACACAATGATTCAATGAAATATGAGTGTTTTTTTTGTAGTTTTAATAAAAAAAAAACAATTTTAAAATAAATATAAGGGCTTCTGTTTTTTTAATTTGCAATTAGCGTCGTTTTAATTTAAAGTTTTTAAAATATATATATTAAAATTATTAGGAACAAGAGTTTAATATATAAATCCAAGGGAGATTTAATTATTCATGTATATTTTGTTTAGTTACACACTGACCGGACAACGTTAGGAGCTTTAGATTTTTATTATTTTTAAGAAAAAAAACTTATTTCAATATAAATATTTCCTGAAATTGTTTTTCAATATGAAACCTCGAATAAAAATGGAGTGACGAGCAGTATATTGAAATTGGAAGAAAAGTGTTTTCACAGTATTTGTAAAATGTAAAGTATTAAAAAAATGCCAAAAAAGCTTTTTTATGAAATGTTAGATCTTTTTTTTTCTTTTAAAACAATCATAATTAGAGACCCATTAAAAATGTTTCCCCTCAAGTCTATGTGATGTTGACATTTTAAAGCAATTTTTAGGATGGTTGGGATTTTCCGGGAAATTACACTTTTTACAATATAAAGTGTAATTTTTCAGGGTTCCTGGAATCAATCCCAGATTAACTGATTGGCGTTTCGCAGGGCATAATGAAGACAACAGCAACAGTGGAGATAAGTTGGTGGCTAAGAAAGAAGATTAGATTGATGGTGGTTTATCGTCCTGAAGTTCCATTGTGCTCCTCCAATCTTGTTAAGATTATCAAAGCCCTGTGATCAATAGCACCAATAATGAGTTTCCTGACTGTTCTGGACTCGTATTTCGAACTCTGCACTCGCTAGCAAACAACTTCAGTAGAGCTGCAAGATAGACTGGTCTTGTTTTAACCTTGTCTCTCTTCATCGCTCTCTGTCTTGCAGAGAAGTAGTGTAGTCGGGGACTCTCGCCTTTTTTAATGGAACATCATCAATCTCTTTACTCTCCACAAATGCTTGATCCTAGCCAAGTCTAGGTACTACTACATTTAGATGAGCGTGTAATCGATAGCGAGCTACTAAACTGACTCTCTTCTGGTTTCGTGTAATCGGTTGGGATGGCGAAGAAAGAAGGACATGGCCGTATTGTTCAGCTAAGAGAAAAGGAGTGTGCTAAGGCATCAATCCCGGCAATGTAAGGACAGCAAGTGGTTTCCGACAAGGATTGAAAATGGCAGTCGGTTACAAGTAAACAAACGAGGATCCAGTTTAATATAAGACGGAATGAGATTTAGATGCCGCTATAAAATACCTGGTAGAGACCTCTACTTTTACTTTATTTACCCATCTTTAATGGCAATTTTTGAAATTGAAAGAGAAGGGCGACCGACAACATTTTATTTGCGGTTTTAGACTTTTTTCATTTGATTTTTTTTGCATATTTTTTAAATATTTTTGAAATTGTGTGTGGCAAAATAATGAAAAAAGATTAGTTGGCAAACTTGGGCATCGGTTAGAGACAGATTTGTGTTCCAGAAGGCTGGATTTATTGTGGAAAATATTTTTCTTTCATAAATTAGTACAGTTTCTGTTAAGGAAAGTGTCCAGATACTTCTGGGAGGATATATTATACGAACCACGAACTATTATAAAAATATTGAAATATATATCGTCAGCTCGAACTATTTTCGGTTAGTGTTTTTAAAACTTTTATAGACAATTAAAAAATATATATGAAAGAGCTCTAGACAAATATTGCAAATTCTGTCTTCCTTTTGAAAGCAGTCAAGTCATAGAAATGAACGCTTAAGTGAAGCCACAAAATATTTGAAAATTGATGTTTTTCTGGCCGTCATTTTTGGTTTTTGCTTTAGTGTTATTATTAGTGTTCAAATAAATTTATTTGTTAAAATATTAGATATAAAAATAAGAAGAAGGGCATAAAATAGCTGTCAACACTAAAACGAATTATAAAATCAGCCAGAATAAACCCCATTATGATGTGTATGATATGTATTTATATTTGATTCATAACTTATCAGAATAAAACTTTCTACTATTATATTATGCATTCCCAAAATAAAAATAAAATAATTAAAAATCAAATATTAGTAAATCAGACGCGACATCAAAACAGTGGATGTTGAACATGAAACGTGAAAAACGAATCTGCTCTTGAACTGAAAATACAAAATGGGGCTACATTTAAAGTGCAAAATATACAAAAACTCGACTGTTTGTAACAACAAATTACTAATTTGGGACATGGACGAAAACCAACTATATAACTTCGATTGCTATTTGTATACACGTAAAAAGGTGTGGGTGTATGTGTTTGTGTGTTATAAACAAAAAGAACTAGGATAACGAACCGTTTACGGTTTTCGAGAGCCACGCGTTGATTGATTTTCCAGAAATGCGTGCTTTACCGAATGAAAAATATGTATGATGAACAGGAATTATATATATCTGATGTTTATTTGTGTTGAATGTTGATCTTAAATATGTAAGTATATATATATATGAGCGAAGACTGTGCGAAACTGTTTCAAAGGAGCGCATTCCAGGAAAAAAACAAACAAATAATTAACAAAAAATCCGTATTGTTGATTGTGTACAATGTACAGTAAGTCTCGTTAAACTCTTTCTCCTCTCCATCTCTCTCTCTCTCTCTCTCTCTCTCTCCATTCTATCAAATAAACCCAAGACGAACTTCAATTTTCAATAAAGTGCTTGTATTGAACTTTAACGTATATAAAAAGAAAATATTTCGAAACTATTACAAAATTAATGTTCAACTGCAAAATTATATAATACGAAAGCAAAAAAATATTTATTTTTTTTTATTATGCTAGTAACAAATTTTGTGTTTCACACATATATTAATAACTAAATAACAAGCGATATAACAAATTTAGTGATTTTTGTTTCTTTGTTTGTAATCCCAACAAAAAAATATATATATAAACTAGGAAAACTTAAAAATGAAAAAATTTCCATTCGAAAAAAGCAAATTCGAACAGACTAAAAATATTTAAATTTATATATAGTATTTTCGTTTCTTTATATCTTTTTCGTGCGAGTAAAATCGGTTGCGTTTGTATCAAAAAAATATCTTAATATTAACTTAGAAACATAATTCATAAAAACTAATTATTATTTTTCTTTTAAGAAAACAATACCAGCCAATTGTTTTGTGTGTTTTTGTTTTTAGTAATTTCGATTTCGCTTCGAACGCTTTTTCTTGCGACCCTTGGTGAATGTTATTTCAGTGCACACGCACCGACGAGCCGTGGTGCAGGCCGCAACGGTGCTGCTTCGTGGGCAATGACAACCATGGTGTGCTGTTGTTGTTGTTGTGCTGATGATTTTGATCGGTGCCGTTTGTGTTGAGCGCGACATTGAGTTCAATTCAAACATGGTTTCTATGGATAATTTTGGTTTTTTCTTTTTCATTGAAATATCATCTGGAACGGAAAGTATATTTGAAGTTTTTAGAAGAGAACTTTTCGAGGGACACAACGATGGACACATGGACGGTGGACAAACATATATAATACACACATAACGAAACACATTATAGGCAATATATGGCATATGAGATTTTTTCGTTGAGCAAAGCTTGCATTTAATTCGTTATCGTGATATTTCGTTTTTTTTCGTTATCGTTTTCATATATATATATATTTAAAATCAAATCAAAAAATATCTTTGTAACAAAAAATATTGCATTTGACTTTCGTTTTATCGTATTATCAAAAATATGACTTATTTGTGAATTTAAATCTAATCACTAACTCCAAATTTTCCGTTTCGTTTTTATGTTTTTTTTTTTAATTATCTGCGTTCAAAGCCGTATTTATCATTTAATTCGATTTAAAAAAAAAAAAAACTATACAATAATTAATAATTTACTCAAATCATTACTCAAACAAGCCATGAAACAATTACCAAAAATGAAATGAATATTAAGTTCGAAAAACTGAATTCAAATATTGCACTAGAACTATGCAGATTTATTTAAAATTAGTTTAGTGTAAATATAAAAATAAATTCAAAACTGTGCTGTTACCAAGCACATGTAATAAACGATGTTTGTTGTTTGTTTGGTTTTTGAAATTTTATGCATTATTTTAAATTTAATTGCATTGTTTTGGGCAGTTAAAAGATGATAGATTTATTTTGGAATTATTTATATATTTTTAATAAAAAAATTAAATATAAAAAAGGTTTATTAAAAAAAAAAAAAATTCCAAATTTGTCGGTGCAGAATTTTAATTTAAAAGAAGCAATTTTTTATAACAAGCAATATGTTGATTAACAATTGAATTTAAACTGAACGCTTTTTAATATTGAATGGTTCGAATATTATATATGCATTACATAATTCCTAAATGAATTAAAGTTCTCTATTAATTTCAAAAATTCAATCAGTTTTTATTTTTACAATACTAAATTATTCGGTGATTTTTTTAATAAATCGGTTATTATTTTTTTCGGTGAATTATATTAATAATTTTTTTTTTTATATTTCAAAGCAAAAAACCCAATATACATTAAAAATATGATTGATTTTGATTCTTTACATACATTTTTGCATAGTTCTAGCATTAAACAGTACTTTTAAAAAATAGACACTTAAACTTAATAAAAACATAACATTCCATTCCCAAGCATTCGGATATAGTTTGGTCCAACAAAACAAACAATATAAACGCTTACAAACTTAATTAAATAGTATAAGCAATTCGCACGAGACAGCACAAATAGCAGATATGACGCACGGGCAACACAAAAACAAAGACGCCGCAGCAGCAACAACAACAACAGTAGCATCACCCACGACATAACAAACAAATATACACACACACACACACGCAATAAAATGTGGCCAACGAACGTTATTAGTCTACAGTTCGCTATCTCAGATGTGTTTATAAAGAATGATTTCGAAAATTACCAATAGACCAATTTTAATATAGAATGAGTTAAATGCTCAGAAATTTAGAGAATAGTCTGGTCGAAATTTGCTTTTTTGTATGGTATTTTGTGTGAATAACAAATTAAATTTACAAAATGAATATAAATTTATAAAATAAAAACAACGAAAACAATTCGGAAGCTATGTGTGTTTGAAAAGAATTATTATTTTCAAAGAATTTTCTATTGTAAATATAAATTAGATAAAAACTTGACAAAATTTCCGAGCACATAAACACACACACAACCTCAATCGAATGTTCCAAAACAATGTATAAAATTTAACAACAATTCCAAGACAATTATTTTTGTGTGTATAATTTACAAATAACTTTTCTCAAGATAGAGTAACAGACCCCAAACACAAGATGTAACACCAACCCATATGGAGAAATTTCTTCGAAGAGCATTTCGTCTACGATTTACACACTGTCTGCCATTTAAAACAATTTGCGTACTTGAACGAAGCGGCGGTGGCGGCGACGACGACGGAGATGACGACGACGAGCTGGTGCAGTAACGCTGAGACGACTCACCTTCAACTGTGTTTGGTAATTCTTGATTTAGTGGCACTGTAGCCTTAACGATAGGGCCTTTCATAGGAAATCCACTGGTAGACTTTTCACAGTTCTGCACCGGAAACTTTTCTAGTTTCGGACTAGCAGGTCTGGACAACACAACGGCTGTAATGATATTTGGCAGTTTTTCTTCTGCATTCAATTCTTTAAGATATTTAGCCAAGATTTCCTTTTCAAAATCAGACAAATCCGAATTGTTGTTGTCACAATCTTGAATTTCGTTGGCCAGTACTGTTTTAATATAGTTCTCCTCGTCGAATTCAATGTCGTTCGTTTTCTCGGAGTCGTTGAGAATTTCGCACACGTACTTTTCTTCATAGTCTGCATTCGAACCGGAATCATAGTCGATAATGCAGTTATCGTTAATCTCGAAGCGTTGACGATGATTACGACGATTATACGGTATATTTTCGTCTGTGTTGATAAAATGGGTTGACGATGCAGGTGTCACCACTGTACGCACACAGATCAAATAATAAGAGTAATAAGAAACAGAATATTTTGTTTTAATCAATATACGCTTAATAATGATGGTGGTATCAATAAAAAAAATTACAAAACAAAATAAAAAAACATAATTACACAATCAATATTTTTTTGCGTAGTTCTGGACAAACAAAGATAATAATATTGCAAATTAACATAAAACATGAACCCGTCTCCTTTTTTTGTTCGCTTTCTACCATATTTTTCATTTGATTCTACTAATTTTATATAAATATCCATCACCAAATATTGTAAAATATATAGAGTACAACTTGGACAAATCTTAGACGATTAATGAAAGTAAATTGAAATTGTGACTTACAGCCTTCGCTATTTTCGAGTCGTTGTTGCAGCTCACGGATCTGACTGTCTTTGCGCTTGATGTCTCCGCCGACGGTATCAAAACGCTGTCGTGACTCACGCAAATCTCTGAAAAAAAAAACAAATTAATGATTATAATAGTAAATAATTTCTCAAGATATTAGGTGATCGACGTACTTTTGTGCTGCCACCAAATCGGCACGGATACGACTGAGCTCTTCGGCAATCGCGGCCTTTGCCTGAATCTCACTTTGCAGTGAGCTCTGCAAATTCAGCAACTCCATTTTATCTAGTTTCTGAGACCGGCGATTTCGCCAATTTTTATCTGTTGTATTTTGATGCAATGAACCTGAAAAAAATATGAAATAAACGTTAGAAATCGTGTAATATGAATATTGGCAGTAATATTTTTACCGGTGTGCTTCAAATACTCTAGCTCTTCGGTCATTTTTGTGGCCAACGCTTGAAGATAGCTACGGGCATCTTTCTCGTCGGACACCCACTGGATAATCTCCGAGATTTGACGTTCCCACTGACCAATAGCTTGTCGTTTACTTCTGCATAAGAAAAATAAAAATTCTTTAATAAACATTCACATATCACAATTCACTGAGAAACAAAGTCAATACCTCAACTCCTCATAGTCACTGTCCATTTGCATTCGCTCGCCCTGCAAGCGACGATTGTTCTCGCTCAACATTTCGAATTCAGCAATTAACTTGCGATTGTCATCGAGCAGAATTTTCTTTTCGCGGTCGTGACGCTTTCGCAACTCTGAAATAGTCTCCTCAGAATCGGTCAGTGATTCGAGGCGGGATGAGTCCAATTTGTCACGAACCATTTGTAGCTGAAATAAATTCAATATTAAATACATATTTAAGTATTGAATTTTATTTTTAACAACCTCTCGCTGAACCATGTCGCGGTGCCCCTCAGACTCTTGCAATTGCTCACGCAATGACGTAAGTTCTGCATTGTAGCGTGACTGTTGCTGATTCAACTTCTCGCTGAACTGAACCTGTAAAATACATCAGAAAGATTTTTTATTAATTTGTCTATTTTGTTTTGATTTAATAACTTACCTCGAGTCGATCGATTTCCATGCGCGATGTCTCACTGTTCATGCCCAACGACGAAGATGATCCAAAGTCAGATGTACTGCGTGTTCGCACTTCTGACTGCAGCTGACGACAGTACTCCTCGGATCGTTCGCGTAGTTTGCGTTCCTTGTAATAATTATCAAATATTTTGTTTACATATTCTCAAAATAAAATGTATATTTATATAAATACTTTTGTGGCTTCGGCAATAACGTCTTCGATCCGTGACTCGTACTCCCTTCGGCTTTTGTCAGCTTTGCGAATGTCATTGCGGAAATTGTCGATCTTCTGCATAGCAGTTTCTAGCTCTTCTTCCTTGTCGCGCACCTGTCGCGAAAGTTTCTGTTTCTGACTACGCAGTTCGGATAGCTTGTCGGTGACTTCAGCGTATTCTGCCATTGCCATTTTACGTTGGCTTAGAGCATCTTTGAGTTCCTTGTCCTGATTTCAAAAAATAATAAATTCATAGAAAATTAAAAAAAAAAACAAAAATGAACTTAAAACTTACTTGAACCTTGAGCCTATCATTTGTTTCAGTCTTCTCTTTGGAGATTTCTTCCTTCTCTTGCTTTAGCGTACGCACTTGCTTCTCTAACTCTTTGACCTTGTTCTCCCATTGTCCATCAACGGCATCGAGGCCACATGCACTAGCTTTTTCCTTTTCATCTTGACGTTCATAACTTTTAATTTGACTTTCTAGTTCACTGTTGCGCTTGGTCAGCACATTAATCTCATCGCGTAACTTTCGCGTACTGTCCGGACTCAGTCGCTTATCATCGGCGGCCATAGAGGCACTCAACTTACTTGTATCATTGTTCATTTCATTGGCACGCAATATTTTGCCCACATCTGACAGACAACTGGTTTGAGTAAAGGTAAAACCGATAAACGGTAAATGAAGACCAGAAAAGGCGGGATTAGCAGTTGGTGGCAGTGCGTCTGACAATCGAATATCTGTGTCGTCCACATCAAAGTTTGAGGTGTCCGTTGGACTTGACACTTCGGGTATGTACGGAGCCTGACCCAAACGAATGTTGTCCCAGTCGATGCCTTCAAACCACGGATGTGACTTAAAATCACCGATGCCATGTTGTCCAAGTCGAAAGTCGGGCGAACATATTAAACGTCGCATCAGATCTTTGGCATTTTCACTAATTTGAAAATCTGCACCTTCTTCGGGTGGAAAATCAAAACAATTCTTGTGATTCATAATCTTTCCGTACGTCTCAACAAGACTCTCTGCATAGAATGGTGTTTCGCCGTAAAGCATTTCATACATGCAAACGCCCAACGACCACCAATCGCACTCGGGACCATACCGACCTTGTCCGTCTTCCATGGCTCGCAGAATTTCCGGCGAAATATAATCTGGAGTACCGACGGCCACATTTGACTGTACAGTGCCTCCAGGACCCAATTTAAGGCATGAGCCAAAATCAGCAAGTCGTATGTGTCCGCTGGCGTCCAGCACAAGATTATCTGGTTTTATGTCACGATGCACGTACTTTAGTTCATGAATACTGCCAATGGCCAATACCATTTCTGTGATGTAGAACTTGGCCATGTCCTCGGGCAGACGATCCTCGAATTTACTCAGCAAAGTAAGTAGGTCACCGCCACAGTAATAGTCCATGACAAGGTACTGGTATTTAAAAAAATATATTATAAAAAAATCTTTAATATTATAAATAACATACTAGATTAGTTTCATCTTGAAAGGCGTAGTGAAGATTTGTGATCCAACGACGATCTCCATATACAAGAACATCACGCTCTTCGCGAAAACAGGCAGTTTCGGCACGCTGCAAATAAAAAAATAGTTAAATACCTACTATATGTACATTATGCCTCTCTTACATACCTTTAACATTTCCCATTTGTTCAGAATTTTCATAGCAAATATCTGACTGGTTGAAGTCATTCGAACGACACAGACTTCACCGAATGCCCCGCGTCCAATTACCTTCAACACCTCAAAGTCATCGCGAGCAAGACGCAACTGCTTGATCAGCTGCACAATAGGCTTAACTAATTCTATAAAATCCGTAACGGTTTTCTCGCGACGCAATGATGAATTACAACATTCATCGTACAGAACATGCAGACAATCAAGCAAAGCCTCCACTGACATCGACTTGCCGGGCAATGCAACCGGCTCGGTTCCATCATGCAGTAGTCCCGATGCTCCATTCTCAATAATCATTGCCTCCAATTGCCGCAGCCGCTTTACACCGGAAACGGCACCTAAAAAAAACAAAGATATTGTCTTAGTTTCTCGAGTTATATATGGACATATTGTAAATTATCTTACCCGGTGGCATCTCTTTAGACAGATTTGAATTATCGATTTTTATTTCAGACATCATTTTTGATTTTGAGCGGTAATCATATTTATGTAGATATCATCATTCTAAGTGTTGTAGCTGTGTGTGTATTTGTTTTATATCACAAGATATTTCCAAAAACTATCTAAAAAATATAAATCTGCAAAAAAAAATTTGTTTATTATAATATGTTTCGAATATAATGGTAAAGAAAATTAGAAATGATTATTTATAGTTTAAAATAATTCTCATGGGTTCCTTAATTACAGTATGTGATAACGCACATTGGATTCCGTGACCATTGAGGGTTCACAGGACTGGTTAGGTTAATATGCCGTTTTGTGGAAAAAAAATCATATTTTAAACAATGAATTGTATTTTTTATGATTCCTTCTACTCAAAATTAAAAATATTGGATCATATTATGGGCAAATAAATAAAGAGGAGTGAAGGACTATGAATTTGAAAATCAGTATTAGACCAAAAGAATACGCTTTACAGGTCCCTATTAGAATATAAATTCAAAAAAAAAATTTACTCATAAAAAAAGTGAATTAGAAGAGTGAGTTCAATTAATATTAATTTAAAATTAACTCATTTAGAATGATACCTAGTTTGGGTAAGGTTATGGAGACCAGACGTCCCTCATTTTGCGTCCTTCTAAATTTTCAGAATGTCCAACTTTTTCAAAATGTAACGATTTTTACAGATCTTCAAATGGAAATTAAATGATAAAATCATACTTTCTGGGATTATACTAGATTCCAGATAATAATAAAAAATGTGCTTAAATAAAATGTAATTGGCATATCACTTAATTTCAATTTTAAAACTTCAACAAATGCATTTTTATAAAATATTAATTTTATTTTATTATTAATTATTGGTCAAGAAACCGTCAAGTTTTCCAACGCAAAATTTAATAATTCTTTTATTATATTTCTAAAAAATCGAAATTCCAATTTGACAGTGTTCGAAAAATATTAAAGCATTTTGAAATAAATAAATAATGTAAGGCAGGTAGAAATGCTGCAACGGAACGTGTATTTTCTACGGTAATTAAATGTTGGACATCAGAAAAAGTGTAAAAAATAATTAAATCATACCGAATCAGCCATGTCATAAATGACTCAACACAAATTTAAAATTAAAGTTTTATTTGACTTTACATAAAATCGAAATGATAAGAGATTTTTGAACAAAATTTAGGGATTCCAATTTATATATTTTTATATTTATATATTCATAAGACAAATAATTCGTACAGTACTTTTATGCACTGTTTTTTTAGTATGAAATTATGTTTATAGGCCAAAATTATGGTCTAATATATTGTAAATAATGAATGTGGTTATATTTATCATTTATTTATTTAAAACTTAAAAACATACCAAATAAGTATTCATACAGCTGCTTAGAACTGTAAATAAATATCAAAATATCCTTTGCTTTTTGGTTATTATTATTTATTTTTAACAGAAATTTTGAAAAAAATTGAAAAAAAGGCAAGAAAATCAGTAAAAACAACCATTGAAAAAAGGCATATTATTATAAATGAGCATAACCAGTAAACATCTCTCTCAGAAATTTTGGATATAACAATCAGAGCAAGGTCTAGAAATCAGTCAATAATTAATCGCTATGGAGAAAGGAAAACCTTAAAAAATAAAGTCAGAAAGGCTCGACCTGAATAACTGTACGGGAAGAGAAGTGCTCCAAAAATTGTCACTTAGCTAAAATATCAAAATCTGCCATTAAACTGTCAGAAATGTTTTACGTAAGGAAGGGTATAACGGTCGAAATGCTCGTACGAAATTTTTGATAAATAAAATAAAAAGATTGGACTACGCTAAAAACTATTAAAGCAAGCCAATAAAATTCTGGTGTTATTTTCACTAATGAAAGAAAATATAACAAAACGGTGGCGGTGGTAGTAATCTGCAATTTATTTTATTTATGGAAATTAAATTAATTAAAAAATTTTAAAAGAAAACCTAAAGGCCAGTGTTGATAAATTGAGCATTAAAGATAACTTATCTTTCAACAGTAACAGTCTGGGCCTCCTCTGAACAGCTTTTTCTCAATCTATACAGAGGTTTCATGATGTTTTCGGGTTTTAATAGATGTTGTCACAATTACGGTCGAACTAGGCACCCCTCGGAAACATTAACATCTATCCAAACCTGGGTTTGAACTCACTACCCCTGGCTTGATAGATTATCTCCACTGTGGTCAGTTACCACAGGATTTTTTTATGAACACATTTTTTTATAAGGTAGATCTAATTCTAGGACTGAACACAAATAAAAAGAAAAATCTCTATTAACAGAGATAAGTAGACGTAAATGGGACAAAGACCGACAGAATTATGTTTGGAATTTCATTATTTGGTGCGAAGTAGACACGGCTGAAAAGTACATTGACATCCTGAATGAATGTCTTATTGCCATCGGTAAACATATACTGGAAATACAGACATTATGATACTGCATGTCCTACCGCCAAGAAAAGGCCTGTCCCGCATCTAGAATGGACTTCCAGCAGTTCAGATTTGACTACAGTTGAGACATTGCGGAATCAAATAAAGAAGAAGTTAAGATTTTTCACCGCCAACATGAAAATAATCATAAATTCTAAAAAATATGATAATCACGAATTTATAACAATATTTTTTTGCGCATGAACTGAAGATATTTCTAAAGTTTATTCCGATTTGAGTGAATGTCAGAGTTCGAAGTATATAGTTGTAATATAATCTTAATATTTTTAAAATTTTAAGATATTTTTTTGAAATCTTCAGAAAAAAATTCTCAATAGTCTGTCGCTTTATGAGCCATAAAAAATGTGTAGAAAAATCATATTTTAACTTGAAAATATCATAAATATTCAATTTTATTAATTTAAAAAAAAAAAACAAATCCATCCGCCTACACTTTCTACTTCAGTCGGGTCATTTTGTATTATTCAATTCAAGCTTCAGAAAATATATCTACTCAATAACACCAACATTATCTGGATAGTAATAAATATACACGGAAAACCACTTCATTTCTATAAATCAGAAATACTCTGAATGTTTGCTAAGCTTAAAAAACTTGTTCAACAGGAGTCAAATGTACATATAGAAAATGTTTATCAATAGATCGCTCATTGAAAAAGAATTAAGAAATTATTTAACTCAAAACTTGTAAACATATGAATCTTATAGCAATCTAAAGATTTTGAGTTTTGAAAATGTATGTTTTGTTAAATGATAAGGCATATTATTAATTGTTATATTTCATGTTTATTTAAACGCAAATTGTTGAATTAAAGACAATTCACATAAGCCATTTGGGTTTGGGTATTATATAAACACGGTATGCATGCGAATTTCCTTCGCAAATGAGTACCTACACCAAGATTTGAACTTCTGGAAATCAGTGATCTTTTGCAACGAAAGCATAAAGATAAATGCGGAGAAAGCCAAACACAGAGCTCGAAAATAAACTTCTTGGAGCTACTGTAAAACATGGAGTAGATTCGGTAATGATTTGGGATTGTTTTTCAGCTGATGGTCCAGGCAAATTAGAATTTATCGATGTGATAATGACAAACCATAGCCATAGCCGAGTGGGTTAACGCGTTGGCCTGGCTTAACCTGGGAGGTTGCCAGTTCAATGCCGGCCGGCAGACCGAAGTGTTTTTCGAATGTAGCACTTAAAATCAGTAGGTTCCTCTTGCTATTAATAGCCTATTTCTGA